>JAOTRI020151798.1:0-10175 GCA_028564885.2 Zoanthus sanctaehelenae
CACATCGCGCGCAGTGTTTGAAATCTTTGTAAACACAATAAAACATTTTTTCCTAAACGTTACTCCACATTTTTATGGAGTGAGAACATTGAGAATTTTTACTAAAACAATTAGACTACTCGCCCTCGTTTTCCACGAGCGATACTCAATTCGGCTGCTCCTCGTTGACTATTTGCTCGTAGTTAACGCGGGCTCGTAGTCTAATTGTTAAATTTCAAACTAACAAAGTTTTTGTCTTGCAGTACTCTTTGGGCACGTTCGTTTGGGCCGATTCCGGATTTAATATGAAATTTTGAATTTCTTTCCTTATTGTTAGGGCGCTAATATATTTGTTTTAAATTTAAAATTCAAAGGTGTTTTATCACTTGACATGTTTTAGTTGTGTTTTCGCAGAAAAAGGAGCCACAGGAATCCAACAAAGTTTTTATTTTATGTATTCTTATTCCGGAATAGGCTTAAACGAACGCATTATTTTATAAAAGAAATAAAAAAATGTTTCCGTGTTTCCATAACCTGATGTAAACACTTGGAAGGTCGGGAGAGCACTTGATAAGCTGGAAACCACACCGCTTCGTGTCGTGGTTTTATACGCGTATCTCTTGTTCTCCCAACTTTCTACACGTTTACATCAGGTTATGTAAACACGAAACCATTTCATTTATATTTGTTTAATATAATCATCAAGCTTAAGCAAGACTGAGTAGGCTTGTTAATTAGGAAGATGTTGAAGCTCTGAAGCCTGAACCTTTAAATTTAGGTCAGAAATACTAGGTCCATCTATTCCTCCCAAAAGAGAACAAAGATTTGTATTTAGGGTTTAAACTGATTTAAATATGAATGCAAAAGTTATCTGAATGAATGTTTTTTGTTACGAGAACTATTTGTTTACTAATTTGATAGGGAGAAAATATGACCGTAGAAGATGCTCAAAAAATGGCAAGCAGCCTGGCAGTAAGTACTGATTTTATTTGAATGTTTTTATGAACTTTTTTGTTGTTTAGGATACAAAATTACAAAGGAAACTGATCAATTGCAGTACTGTAGATTGATCACTTTATTGGGGGAAGATTCTGGGTATAATAAAATATTGTATTATTTTATGGTGCACATGTATATCAGTACTTGTTGCTGCTAATCAAAATGACACACTTTTGGGTGCAGTACGTAATGGGTTTCAACAAAAGGTAAAGATTAACTTAAGTTATGCCAGAATTAACATGCAATGTTAAATTTCTCAACCACGTCCTAAAGACATGTAATTATAATGTATAATTCTTTGATGCATCTGCTTATCTTTTCTTGTTTGATAGGGAATGGATGATCTTGAGACAGATCTATTTGGTGGATCCCTAACTAAAAAGAAAACTCCAGTAAAAGAAACAAGACAGGCACCAGCCCCAGGCAAGGAAACTGCTTTGTCCAGTACTCCTGAGATCTCGAGACCATCTCCTGCCCCAGAAACAGGTACATCTGTAATTTTAAACACCTGTATCAAAAATCAACTCAGTTTTTGGAAGCCAATCATCTGATGTGCTTACTTTCGTCATCTTCCTTCTAATGCAAAAGGAAGGAAAATAAAACAAACAGCAATCTCCTTTGGAATTCTGCTTGATACTGTTTCTACTGGAAACCTAGTAGCTCAGTTTTACGTTAAATTACTTTTGCGAAAAAATCAAATGTTTTCTTTTACTGTACATTTTCGATATTAAGGTTGTCCCAAGCGGTTGGTAGGTGACTTCTTTTAAACTATAGTCAAGAGTCCAAATAGCATTTGGAAGTGTCATTAAACAGGGATCCAAATAGCATTTGGAAGTGTCATATGCAGTTCTTTAGCTGTCGGATTTGCAAACACTGGTGCTGCTTTCTGTCTCCCATTATTGTTGTTATGTAAATCAATCTGTCTTCATCTGCTCTTACACTGTGTCTTCCATCACCCCACTACTCCACTTTGCTATTTATCCCCTTGTGTTCTTTGACCTGTCAGTAGTGGACTCAACAGAGTATGGTAAATTTGAGGACGGTACAGTAGATATTTCTATCATCCTAGGGAAGTGGCCAATAGCTTCATCCCCTCTTATTCACATTTTGTAAATCTTAAGTGTATTTCTCGGTAATTATGTGGTAATAGTTTTCATTTTATTGCTTCTAATATAATACCAGCATTTGAACTTATTTATACTACATCTGTATCATTTTTAAACCCATATACCATAAGCATTCATAGAGATCCCACTGTTTCTTTATTTTCTATGGAAACCTTAACGAACCTGTTTGGTAGCTACAGTATGCTAGATATTGATGAGACATAATCTTTTTATATTGCCAAAACAACCTGCCACTGAACCTTTAATGTGGCTTTAATTCCATTTTCAGAGGATTAATGATAACTGCTAATTAAAGTATATGAAATTTTTCTAGTCTTGTGATTGTATTGTATTGTGTGCCACAATACTGGTTTTAAGAGTGAGTCCACGAGAAAGCCATGCAGAAAGTGATAATGTTGGTGGAAGCCGATTTCCTTCCAATTCACAGGCTTGAGTCACTGCCCCGAACAAACACCGTAGCCAAAATGAGGAATCTCAAATACCACCAGTTCCAGAAATACGGAGTTTATTGCATTCTTGAGCTTTTTCGGCTATTTTTACGTTAAAATTCCACATTTTTTGCGTAAGTTTTAAACATTAAGTTAACGGTTTTAGCAATTTAGAGACAATACCATACGTTAGCACTATCTGTGGGCTATTTCAGCATCGTATTACCAAAACCTCACATCAGCAGTATTGGCTGTACTTTGGTCATAATAGACCAACAATATGGCTATATTGACATAATCCTCATAACTATGGTCGCTAGTAATGTCAATGAGGATTTTTTGATGAGTCTGGCCAGCATATGGTTGTAAAAAAATTACTCTACTAAGATATAATAGACACACAAAAACCACACAAAAATTGAGAAAAATGCACCTAAAGATACACTATGAAAGCTTCTTATGTTGCTTTATTCTCAAGAAAGTTTCATCATCATCATTCGTCCTCATCGTGCCCTGGGGCACATAGGGCTACAATGCCTGCTTTCCATTCCACCCCATCGCCTCTCTTTCTTTGATTGCGGTTCGTCGCCATGTTTCTCAAGAACGTTTCTTATGATCTAAGTGCATTTATAAACACTTTTTGCCATAATGTTTTGAAAACAAGATTAACCCTTTCTTGCAAGGTTTTTTTCGGGAATTCTCAATCTGTTATGGAAAGGAGCCCGGGGCAGAAACAGCCCTCCTTCTCGGTAACATTTTTCTTAACTAAGCATTGTGCGTTGGAGAACTGTTAACCATGACATGATCTAACGTTTAATCATCGTTTTCTAAGCAAACTAGTTATGATGTCATCAAGGCATCATCATTTGCGTATTTTTTAAATTTTTCTATCAAACACCTAATTGTTAATTCCTAATCAAGTAATTATGTTCCAACAGGCATATTCTGGCAATAATTAGCATCATCATGACTCTTTTAATCTTTAGTTTATTTATGTTATTTTATGTTTACATATTACAAATAAATTCCCATCGTTTTTTCGTGTAACAATGCATTATTTTGACAAAATACTTTACTAAACACTAATCGTGTCGGGCTACCAATGGTCACGAGTTTACAGCCAGTTCCAACCTCGATTTTTGGACTTGCTGTCTGGTTGGCGTGTTATGGATGATTTTATGAACAGGTAGTACATCTGTCAGCGGCAGCAGAATTGTAAGTACATGCGTAGAACACGCTTTGACACACCGTCTAATTTACCTCATGCTGTCTATGTGCTGTAGTACAAAGTTTTATAGTTGCTGGATTAGCTTATCAGATTTTGCGACAAAAACAAAGTAACTGAAAAATTTTTAATTTTAATTCTAAAGAAGAACAATTGCTAATGCTTATTTCAGGTCGCTTTTATCTATCATTCGCATCAGCTCGCTTTACTTCACTTTTTATTAGAAACTTCCAGTCGGTGTAAATTATGACGCTAGCAAAATATATGTATATTTGTGCTTTTCTCTTCAGATTTTCAAAAAAAAAATTGTAGAATTTTGAAAGTATGTCTGAAATATGTTCAAAGTATAATGCCTTAACGTGCTTTCAGAATTCGTTTGATAGAATTATAATAAAATGGAAAAAGTGTCCCTCCAAAATGTGATTACAATCGAAACAAACTACTTTAACTAATTACAGTTAAAGAAAAATGACGAAATATCAGTTTCCAACTAATAACGGTGTTTTCAAGTAACATGCATATTTATGCCCTTGGGAAGGTGCTGATTCAGATCCCCCTTCTTTGGGCTAAATAGTGTTAAATATTAAGTAACAAACAATTGTAATTAACTAGTAAAAAATGTTAAGAGGCTCTTGCAAAAGGAAAATTGTGGTTTCTGAAATTTCTATCAAATGAATTATTTTACACGTTTATAGTTTCACAATGTCTCTATAGAACAGAATTCTTTTCAGTACCATAATAAATCGACAATTTTTGTGAATGTGGACACTTGTATCTATACTGGCTCTATGCATTTCCTACCTGCGATAAAAGCTAACTTGTCGAATGAAGTAGGATATGCAGTGTATATTCATTCCATATTGATATGAATCCGTCTGTTATTTACCTTTGCAGCCACCACACCACAACAATTTTATGTTAGAATGTTAATTTTATATTTTAGAACGTCATAAAACAAAATCTAAAAATCAATTTATTAGATTTATTATTGATGTAATTATTGACTGCAACCTCAATTAGAAACAACATGAATTACAAAAAAGGGCAATTCGAGCAATTGCATTTTCTTTTTTTCAGGCACATGCCACTCCCCTGTTCAAAAAACGTTCCTTAATCAAATTACTTGACATTCTTAGCCTATATACTGCATTATTGTTGCATCCGTTTCATAATGGAATCCTCCCAAATCAATTTAATGAACTCCTTGTCCCAGTCAGGAACTAATATAATTATAACACAAGACTTGCCTCCAAAACAACCTTCAGTCTCAGGGGCGGATCCAGGAATTCTAAAAGGAGGGGGCGGGCACAACTCCAAAAATTTAATTTCAGGCAGATGGTGGGAGCTTATAGGTGGTACGTGGGAACAGACCCTGCCGATAAAAATATCAAATTTACACCCTCAAAAGTACGTTTCCCAGCTTTTGGAAAGCACGATACATTAATATTTCAACATCTTAACAGTAAATATTTTGAATTACTCCTCGCAGAATTACTTTTGTGTTGGGTGTCATAACATTTTGGTAACAGCCATGCTATACCAAGTGTGTTTCCATTAACTTTTCAAACCAAACAATGGAGAATCAACACGAATATATACAATTCCGATTTTTTATATAGCTCTGTACCTGATTTAGCGCATTTGTTAGTCTCGCACTATTATCTAGCGTATGTTCCTCGCACTAATATTGACTGCCCAAATTGTCTCAGGTCTTCCGTTTGTCACGAATGAAAATTAAAATCGGCTGAATGTAATCGGCTACATTAGCCATCTTCTACCTCGTCGTGACTGAGCTATTTGAAGTGTGCATGTTCTTGTGCGCGCGCGCCCTCCCGCAAAAGGCGGGAAAGTTTGCAACGTTTTGTTCGTGCGTGCAGGTTGTGTGGGAAGGCTGTGGAACCAGACGTCCTCTACAAAACGTGATATCTAGTGAACTTTTTCTGCTAGCATCTACTAATTTTGTGGGTTTTGCTTTGGAATGAAGAACAATTCAACAGTTAAGACTGCTAAAAAAGATCGAGTCCAACTGAAAGGGGGGGGGGCACTGGCCCCCCAGGCCCCACCCCTAGATCCGCCCTGAGGTATAAACAATCTTTTAGGTCGCAAACGTAAAGCTACCAAACATATATCACCTCGCTCAAACGTACGCCCGGGACATGAAGAAAGTTTATACAATTCCTCAAAACTTCCTGATATCATGAATAAGTATTTTTCCTCAATTGGTCATAACCTCGCTAGTTCAAAATGCCTGACTCACAGAAGGGAGTTTTTCAATATCTTCCGAAATCATGCAATGCTGATTTTTTCTTTTTCAATTTAGTTACGCCAGTTGAAATAGAATCTGAAATTATGAACACTCCAATAAACAAAGCTCATGGATTTTATTCTTTTCCCACTCGCATTTTGCGATCAATAAGACATATTCTTTGTCAGCCCCTATCTGTCTGAGTTTCTGCATCCCTACCAAGTGCTTTAGAATCGCTTGATTTTCTGAACAGATAATCAAACGCCTGTGTCTGCGTTTCAGCATTCACATCAGGCAGTTCATGTTTGTTTGTTTTTCTGTAGAGATGATCAAACGCTTCTGTCTGAGTCTCAGTACTAATCCCTGAGATGGGTGCCACGTTCTCACTCCGGCGCGATTCAAATATTTCCCTTGCATTTTCCAAGGAGGCATCTTCAGGCTCCTCCACGTTTGTTGCATCAGCATACTGATCTGAAGTACCCTCTGTGTTCGATTACGTTTCGCAGCAGCTTCTAGTTCCTGTCGCTCAATGGCACTCTTTCGACACGCTTTCGCTCTTTCAGCCCTTTCTTGCACAATTTTCGAATTCTTCTCTCTGTAATTTTTTTCCCAAGGTTTAATGTTGGAAGCCAGTCAACATTATGCTTGTCCCAATGCTTAGCAGGGCTACCTGCTCTATGGCCTCTAAATTAACCCTTTCCTGACGGCGCATGCTAATTTCTATCCCTGAGGAACAGTGCACTTTCGGCTGCCGTAATTTTTATTGACGACCTAAATCAAAAATCTGGCACGTGGAAAAGATAGATCTTGAAACGAGCTTTCCAACGAACCCAAACATGACCTAATTTGATGCAGCCAAAGTCGAGAAAATTGCTTTCAAAGTTGGCTTTTTAACAAAACGAAAAATCTTCAATTTTGACTTTGTCGTCGTCAGCAAGGAGTTAAATATTGTCAACAAAAACTATTCGATACGTGGGTATAATGTTAATTTAATTTTATGATTAAAAAATTTTTATGAAACCTGAAAGGAAAGCTTGAAATTGTAGCTTTCCCGGGACAACTTTCAGGTTGTCTGGAAACTTGGGGGCTTTGTCTGAGCACTTATCTCTTGGGCAAGGGACTATAAAAAGTTACTTGCTGACCTCAAAATCTACTTGACCCTGACAACTGAGTGGGGATTTTGTTAACCCTTTCAGTCCCAATCGGTTATCAACACCCATTAATCTCTCCCTACTAATTAGAAGGCCCAACTGGTAGGAGGCAAACCAGTTGGGAATATTTACAGAGTGTGGTGAATTTGTCCCTGGGATCACGGGCGACAAATTCATTCAGTAGTCTTAGTCGAGTATTTGAACCGTCAGATCCCAAACTCTGATCACCGAGCCATGCTGCCACCGCATAATGTGCGTAACTCATACGTTTTGTAAGGAAACAACCTAACCATTGTATATAAACAGTAAAACAATCTTTTTACTGTTATATGCAGAAAGGAAAACAGTTTGTGTAATACCAAAAACTGTTCTAAGGACCTTCACATTCCAACTCTCCGCTCTTTTATAGTCAAGATTCCTCTATTGAAGTAACCTTGAATTACGTTCGCTTCATGCAAAATTCTATGATGAAGATATTTTGCATGCACAAAAGTATACATTCAGCATGAATGCCTTCTATTCAAATTGAATAGTATGCAATAAAATGTATACTCAAGCTCAAGTTCTAGAAAAGCAATTTGCATGAAGCAAATAGTTTATATATTTTATGACATGCGTTGATATCGTGTTGTACATTTACAACTTCTATAACAGAGTCAGTTAGAGGTCGAGATAGTGTAGGTAGAAAGATCAAAATGTATTATTAGAGGAAAGGAATTACAAGGTAAGAAATATCAACTTTCATAAGTGTAGGTAGAAAGATCAAAATGTATTGTTAGAGGAAAGGATTTACAAGGTAAGAAATATCAACTTTCATAAATTTACTGACTTACTTCGAGTTTAAGAAAAATTATTTATTTTATACTAACAGCTTTTTTCCTGTTCCTAGCTTTGCAGCGTTATTTTGTTCTTTCTCTATAAATGTTGTCTAGAGAGAACTTCACCGCCCTGAACGATTACACATGACACGTTTGTAACTGGCGTTACTTTATATTCTACCAAGAAAGGACGAGATAATAATAAAGATAATATTTACAATTAATAAAATAATAATAACAATAATATTGATAATATTAAACCATTACTAAATAATGTAAGATGAGTTTCTTGAACACGAAGATAAAAGTAATGTACATGAACATAATATATGTACAACATAGAATTTAAAGTTATTTCATATATAGTGAGAAAAGATTGTGCACTAGTCTGGCTGTTCTTCCTAAGAATTGATTACGTTTGCTTGCTAAATAAGTAAATCACTACAAAATTTATCAGTAGCCGGCGAATCTTTGAAATAGAGCCATTATATCTTGTTCAGACGTCTTCGGCAGACAAAACCGACAGCATCATTTTTAGTGTTATGCATTAGTCCCTGTATGAATGGAGTAGAGTTGTTCCAGGTAAAAGGGTCAACAATCTAAGCCAGTTATTCTGGCCGTGCTAATTTAAGTTCCATATATTTTGTTCTAACGTGCAACAAGTACCTTTTACATGAGAACTAAAACATATTTTAATTACAAACAACAAAACTCTAAATATAAAACGCAGCGCTAAATTCATACCTCTACCCTATCCCTGAATCTCGAACTCGAAAACAATGACCTTTATAATCAGAACCTCCCCTTCCCTATTCAGGGATTTTTCGATATAGCTGACAGAATATCAAACAAGTCTTCATTCTTTCAAAGACTTTGAAACGTCTCGAAATGTATTCAAGGACAAACAGAACCTTTTATAAAAATATGTTATTTTTATGTTTTAAAAACGCTCTTTAATACTCTTGTCTATTTAGCCTAAGAAGTGTTGTCATCTTAACATCATCATAGATATTTATAAGTATTCGTTTTGTTATTAAAGCACATTTAATTACAAATTTTAATTATCTTATGTTTAATTTATAAATGTTACGTCAATGTGTTGTTTATCATTTCGAATGTGGTCAACAGATTCGAGAACAAAGGCAAGTTTCTTATTAATTTATCTGGTTGTTGTAAGTTTTCTAATCTTAAAATTTTTCAACGAAGTTTGATTGTTTTTTGTAAGAAATCATTTTCCTCTGGGGTCTGAAGCCTTCGCCAAATACTCAAGAGGACTCCATTTGAGCTAAGTTTGTTACTTGAATGTGTCACTCTCTCGGGTAAATTGGATATCTTTGTGGTTTAACGACTATATAATTCAGTGTGCTGATAATGATAAGTTGAGACATCGTATCTTAGCCTTCTTGTTGTTTTTAGTGTTGCTATATAATGTTTGATATTTTTATTAGTCGAGTATTTTATTCTTAGACAACAAGCAGTTTCTAACTTTCCTTATTAATGGCAAACTAATAAACGCGCGAAAACTGAGGCGAAGACAAGAGAATAAAAAGGCGAGAGAGAATAACAAATAGAACTGCGTACTACTGAATGAAGGAGTTAGCTATATTACCAATCGAACTGACTTTTAGTTTATATTTTTCTTTGAAAAAATATTGTATATGTTGAAACCTATTTTCTTGTACGCTGACGCACGAAAAAAACTGCAAACTGAGATTTAGATTGACCGTTGTGGGAGTTGTATTACTGTTGGGTTACTGCCGGGTTATATCTCAACGAGTTCATGTGGCGGGAGCGATACGGAGGGAACACTTCGTTTAGGAGCACCAAATTATTGCAAAAGAAATGACCAATACTTTGCTCTTTATAATTGATTTTTATTATTTTTGATGTTTATGATTGATGTTTTAAATCTGTATTTCTCTTTTTTTAGTTTCTTTTTACGAGATCGAGCGGAAGCGGTAATTGGTAAGTTGATGTTTATGTTTTATAGAGGCTTTGCATGGTCACGTGACTCTGGAACAATTTCTAAAATATATGTTTTGACCATAATGTTCTTTTAACCAGTATATTTTTGAAGAAAATGCTACCGTGACCTAGTTTTAAGCAACTGCATGCAGAAAGTAATGTATTTAACCCTTTGACTCCTAAAAGGGCCTAAACCGCCCGCACGATATGGTACTGAGTCAAAGAATTCAATCTTTCT
>JAOTRI020151809.1:0-10175 GCA_028564885.2 Zoanthus sanctaehelenae
AGGTTCGTAAAGATAATATTTACGCTACATTTACGGAGTAATTACGACTCCGTAAATGCTATTTTTTCGTGCTGTGAGAGTAAACATTTTGGTTTAGGTATTTTGTTAATACTGTGTTTTTAACAGTTTGATTTCTAAAACTTTTAAAGTTGTCCTTGCTTAAGGAAATAAAATCTAAATAAAATTTGTATAAATCTAACTTGACTTGTAAGCAATGTGAGTTTACTTGCTGGTAGAGTTTTAGTTTGTTTGCAATGTTGTTGATATAGCATTTAATTCAAATATTATTGATTTATATTTTCTCAAAATTTGAATAACATGGACCGCACAACTGTGTGGGCTATAACTCCACCACTTTTATGCCTAAAAACATTTCATTTCTGTCCAAGTATAGCTCTGCACATTAAGCAATTAAAACACTCAGCTGGTATCAATAGCGTCCGTTCTCCGCCAACCAAAAAGTGCTGCATAAGTACATTTTTACTGTGCTCGCGTTGCAAACCTGAATCACGCTCGATATGTATCATCAAATTAAAGAAAAAAATGGATGTTTTTAAAATTGTATGCAACAATTGCAAATAGATATCTGAACAGACATAACTATATAATGCTTCTGAAAAAAGATTAGCAAAACAGTCACTGTTCAACAGGATTCCCAAAATGTGTGCAATTCTACAATTGGTTCTGTCCGCAATAAATGTGTACTTTTGTCACGTTTTACTTTTGATTACTCTAACTGCGAACGAAGAAAAATGTCCACCGAAATATTATAAAAAGTTATGACCTACATAAATTCCAATTTTTCTATTGAAGCAGCCAGGAATTAAACACGGGAATATCGCCCCCAAACCGGACTCTCTCATAGTATGGACGCAACAGAATCTCGTAGCCTCACCACTTTTCAAATCACTGGGCGCGGTCTCTGAATAATCGATTCGTTCGTTTCATATTCCTATTAGCTTACGATTCTCCCGCTACTTTTCAACGGAAACAAAGCATGCTCTATGTATTGAATGACTAACCAAAAAGTCGTTCCGGCTAGAAGGGTGGTAACCCTGTACGTCTTCAAGACTGAGGCACTCGGCTAGCGGGGACCCTGTCTTCACGACCCTTCTAGCCAAGTCAAGATTGTATTTCTCATGGAGTGTAAACGATTCTGTTCGCGTTACAATGAAACGATTGGAAAGTCACCTCGGCCAGCCGGTAACTCGGTTAGGCGGGACAAAACTCTGCTCTATATGAACAGTTAACCAGATTTAGTAAATATTGAAAACAATCTTGTTTGCTACATTTAAACATTTTCGTTTTTGACGAAAGGACACATAAGATTTTTAAAAAAGAGCTAACTATATATGATGTCATGCACAGAATCCGGTCTCCACTCTTTTGCTGTCACATTTAGACAGGCAGAGTTACCCTTGGAAGAAAATTGTCAAATTGAATAGTGAAGAGCGATGATTATACCCTTATGCACTAGCCGGCTCACAATGATTTTGCCAAATTGTTTCTTTAGGATCGCATGCAAGAATAAAATTTTAAAAAACAAGCTCCCGTATCTCTCTCCGCTAAAGAAAAGAGAAAAATGATTATGTCTTGAAGTTCTATTCCACTGAAATGAGAAAAGTGTTGTTTCCCGCGAAATGTTCTTTTTAAGCAAACAAAACAGCGAAGTGGAGCAAATTTACAATTCCTTAATGTAATTGCTTCTGTACAGGGTTGGCCATACAAGTGGAAAACGTGTGTTTTAAAATGGATTTTAAAACTTTTTTAAGAAACTTTTCATTTGGTTTTAGGGTCACTGAGAATAATGAAACTCAGAATTGTTACCACATGGTCTATTGTAACCAGCTTGTTTTATTTATGTATTTAGTTTCATAAATAAACTATGTATTAGCAAATATTTTTTTCTGCATGTGTTAGATATGAACTAACCTCTTTTTTTATAAGAATGTCGAATTCTTCAGCTGAGACTGAACGTTCTTAAATATTTTCGGTTTATCAGCTTCAAATGTTCTTAAACATGTTCTTAAAATATCTGATTTTTGACAAAATAAATAATTCATGTATCGCACATGTGTTGTACTTTTCTGTATACATTGATTTAAGCATGTACTTTGTACAGTATCGAATAATTGTCATAATTTGTGTTGACTGGTGAGATAAAACTGTACTGACTTTCTGGCCAGTTGGCAGTTTGTCTCAAGAACTGTACCTGAGAACTACAATTTGGCAAATGAAAAATCTGACTGTGATGTAAATTTGTTCTCTGCAAACTTTAGTCATGAAGTCTAAGCAATTTTTTCAATAACACTGTACGAATTGTTTCGTCACCTTTTCTCAGCCTCGGCATTTTTTTAACATGATCTTAACTTTTTTTTCGATTTTCGGCCTCATGTTTTTATAATAAAGGTTCTTATAAAAGAAAAACAGAATGTACTTAACTTGTTTTTTAACACTTCATAAGAAAATATCAGTAATCATTTCCATTTAGATTTTGAGTTGTCCTATTTATATGAGAACGCTCAACACGCAATACTCGTTTTAATAGAGATTGTTTCAGTACAGTTCACGAATCTGGAGTGAGAAGAGGTTTGGTTAGATTCAAAATATTTCATATATACTTTCGAATGGAACCGTAATTATAATTTAGTCTGACGTTTATATAAAGCACTTAACATTTTTTAAAGAAAAAGTATCAGTCGCATAGAATTAAATGTGATGGAAATTATTCTATATTTTTGTTTAGTTTTTACCAAACTCAAATAAAGTGTGATACCATTATGTGTAAATACATCCGGGTGTGTTGCAAGTCACCCACAGACAAGATTCAGAGATTGTTCACTTCCGTTCCGGTTTGAGTTTGGCTTGAAATTGTCACGAAACATTTTTTGAGCAATCTATTTTGATTTTTAATATTTTAGTGAAATAATGCTTTGAAGCTAGAAGATTTGTGAGTATACTAACTTAGAAAAACAAGAACAAATATCCAAAAGAAGAAAATATTAATATACAATCTTAACTGCCAAAACGATTGTACAGAGCAAAGCTTATTTCTCCAGAGGAAATGAAAGAATTCAAACAGGATATTGAAATACCATTCTATTGTCCGAGAGCCATACACATTGTACTGAGCAAGACACGTGACGATAGAAACAAAGGAAGCCAAAAGCGCTTTGAAATGCCTGATCGATTTACAAATGAAGGTTCGAGTACAAGTTGCCAGAGTAAAACCATGAAAGAAAGTTATGGGTTGACAATCCATTGCTTATTCCCTGAGATTTTGGCCATAATTTTCAGCTATTTGGAGGCTAGAGACAAAGGCAGAGTAGCTCAAGTTTGTAGTGCTTGGAGGGACGCTGCTTACAACAGGTTTGTGTGGCGCGGCGTTCAAGCTAGACTACATCTACGAAGGTCAAATCCGTTCCTATTTCCTTCGCTAGCAAAACGTGGTATTCGAAAAATTCGTATTTTGAGTTTAAATAAAAGCTTGAAATATGTGATTCAGAATTTGCCGGACTTAGAAAGTCTCAATTTAAAAGGATGTTATAATGTGACAGACGTTGGCATCAGTAGCGCTCTTGGCAAAGACTATAAACTTCCAAATCTGACAGTACTGAATTTAAGTTTGTGTAAACAGCTCACAGACACAAGCATTGACAAGATAGCTAAATGTCTCGGCAATCTGGAGTTACTGGATCTCGCTGGATGCTGCAATATCACTAACACTGGCCTAATTCATTGTGCCGAGGGCTTACAAAAGCTTAGATATCTCAATCTGAGAAGCTGTCGGCATATCTCGGACTCAGGAATAGCGCACGTTGCAGGGCTAAACTCAAGTCAGGCAGGAAATAAGAATTTGACGTATTTGTGTTTACAAGACTGTCAAAAAATAACTGATAACGCTTTGCGAAACATTTCAAAAGGTTTATTATATCTCGAATGTTTAAATTTGAGTTTTTGTTGTGGTATAACTGACAGCGGACTTTCGCATCTCTCGACTCTTCGAAAACTACGGGAGTTGAACTTGCGTTCATGTGAAGGTATCGGAGACGATGGAATAGCACATCTGGCGCTCGGGGCATTAAATCTTACAATCTTGGACGTTGGCTTTTGCGATAAAATAGGAGATGCTTCACTGAATCACATTTCTAATGGCTTGTACGTTGTTCAAAATTTGGGTCTCAGTTCTTGTCGAATTACTGATGAAGGATTGTTTAAAATTTCGAAGAGTCTTCGAGATTTACGAGTTTTAAACATAGGTCAATGTACTCAAGTTACTGATCGTAGTCTCTCAGCTATAGCCGAACATCTGACTAGTATAACAAATATTGATCTCTATGGATGTACAAAAGTTACTAAACGGGGAATGGAGAAGTTAATGCATTTACCGAAGCTTAGAGTATTAAACCTCGGTCTGTGGCAAAGGTAACAAGTGCCACAGCGCGCGCTTGTTTTTTCAAGAATGACCTTAGAACTTGTCTTAGGAATACAGTAATATTGCCAAAGACGCTTTTCAACTTATTGAAATATTTTGTAGAGAGATCTTTATTTCTTATGCTCTATTCAAAGCTAGAAGAACGTTACCGAGTCACTCAACCGTAGGACTTTTGTATTGTTAATTGAAACGGAGGTTGTATTCCACTTGAAAAGCATTCAGTGTCGCTTGGAAAAGTAAACCCCTGTTGTATATTTGAACTTACGGAAAAAGTCCTTTAAAGGATTGTGTCTTTTAAAGTTCAATTCCAAATATGAAATATTCTTTCTTTAAATTGGCCCTATCTTTTGTATTTTATTCAGGCAATAGAAATGCAAAAACTATGACAGAACCTGTAATTTTTACATATTAATGGTAAGGAGTCATTAAAATTCAAATAGCAAACTTTGATTTTGTGTATTTTTAAGATGAGTTAACAATATGTAGCTTATGTAGCTTACACAACTAATAATACACTATACGGAACAGTTTCAATTTAGTCGTTCTGTAGAAAATGTAGTTATGATACTTTTAAGTATTTTATTATTGCTTTATTTTTCGCTTTAAACTCCTTCAATAACTGCCCGTTTCCTGCTTTCACCATCTATATATTTCGTGTTTTAGTTTGCATGATTGATCAGAGTAATTGAAGACTATCAATCTTCCTCTAACTCATTGTACTGTTTCTTTCTTGTAGTTTGATATATTTATGATTCTATTAATTTAAAAACAAGAGATCTAATCTTTATTTCTTGATATTTGTGACATGTAAAAGTTGATACATCTGTTTTGATGCAACGCATCAAACCAAACAGTTTTTTCTTCGTCAGTATAGAATATTACAATGGCGGAAAACATGCCATTCTATATGAAACTAGTGACAGTAAAATAATTCTGTCTTGAATTTAGTTACTGCTAAACAAGTTAGATTAAAAATCGAAGTCTAGCCCCAGAGGGTTTCTTGCTTATTTTTCTTGTATATAGTTTTAAGATTTTTGACCTAAAAGATTTCTTTTGGGTTTAATATAGTTATATTTGAAAACAAGGCTGCATTTCATCTTGAACTAGCACTTCAAGGAGTTTTAAAGGCAGTGACAAACACACAAAATAATGTCAACTTAAGTTTTTCTCTGAGATAAAAAAAACCTTTTGTTAATAGTTAAGTTTTCAGTTATGTTATTTTTCTCGGGATTTTAGGTCAAAATAAGGAAATAATATTTTGGATCCAATATAAATTACTTTAGCATTTTATAAAAAATATTGATTCATATTTTATTAAAAGAACACAAAAATATTTTTACAATCACAGGTCAAGACCTTTCAATATTGCTAGACACTAAAGTGAGAATTTTTTCAGATATTACATATATTACTTGAATGGTTGAAGGACATCAGTAGGAAACTCCCTTTTAAAATGGAGTATATGTTTAGTTAGTAAAATAACTAGCGGTTATGTTTAGTTAGTGTTTGTTGCTAACTTTAAGGAAGTAAGTCGAACATTCACTTTCAAATACTGCATTACAGCAGGTACCATACAACTTTATCAGTTTGAAATCAGTTAATGATGATGTTAATATACTTGATGATCATGTTAAACACACTTAGGGTCTTAAAATAATTGAGGAGAAAGTGCTGCCTTTGCTCTAACATCTGCAAAAGGTTAGACTTTCACGTCTTCTTGGATAAGAATATTAAACCGTAGGCCCTCGGGGATTATGTCTGTGTGTATGTGTTTGTGTGATGTAATGTGAAAGGTCTCCGTCCACCTTAGAGTGGTAAAGATGGAGTGGTGTCCCCATGCCAATTAGTTGGCCTTTTGGCCGACTAGAAAGACTTGACACCTAAATAAAGTCTTTATTATTATTATTATTATTATTATTATTATTATTATTATTATTATTTTTATTATTATTATTATTATTTATTGACATTAGTTAAAAAAAGCCTAACTCCCAGAAGAGCCAAAACACCACTTTATTTGTGTCATGTTTCTGCATTTACAAAAAAGGACTCCAAGCTGAAATAGCAGTTCAATCTTTTTTCAAAGTACAGTAAAAACCTTCATTTATTTGTAAAACTTTTACCCAATTGATTAATATTGTACTTCTACATGGAATACTTGGCTGCTGTTACAAGTGACTGCAAAGAATCCAAGAAAAACAAAATAAGTTGATAATGGATAAAGATTAATACTTTATTTACGGTCAGTTGCAAAGGTGATAGTCTCATGATTTGGGCAGACACAGACTAATGCATGTTAACTTTGTTCAATGCTTCTTTAGTCATTGCTGAAGAGGGCTCTCACTGAGCCAAAATTTTTAAAAGTTAGCAATTACCCTCCCACCCAGAGGGTAATGTTGAATCACTCAACAGCTTGGATGTTGGTGTGAAAATCTGTGCAAACCTGACCCTCCTCCCCCCAATATGCCAACCTGCATGACTCCTCACTACACCACCCTGGCTCCCCGACTATGCCAACCTGACTTCCCCAAAACCTCTCCCCAAGCCCCACATTGGGTGATATGCAAAACACTGATCATTCAGGTGTACAAACACTAAAAGAAATTGAAGTTTACTTTTGTTTTACGAAATAGCACTTTAAAAATGTTCGAAAAGGGCATTTTAATTTATCCTTATACAATTGTTAGGGATCTCTAATGGCGTGGCTCACTAAATGCATTAATGCTTGAAGGTCTTGCACATGTGTGTGTTAGGTTCACTTGTTTTTCCCATTGGTAGGAATCGTGCATCAGATGATATGCACACTTGAATGTGGTCTTGAAAATGCTCAAAATGTAAGAAAAATATTTAACAATTATTCCAAGAGTGCGTGTTGGATATGAATTGGCTATAATCATCTCGTATCCAACAAGCGAGAATTGAATAATTGTTTTATCGAATTTCACAAGCAGTCCTAACACTTTGATACTTGACAAAAATATGACAAAAAATATGTACTCTGATAATTTTTCTGCATGGCAATACTTTACATAGCTAACTTCCATATATGGTCATTTGTTATACAAGCTGATAACCAAGATTGAGTGAACCAATCAGAACGCTAGAAACATAAAAGTCGAGATTGAAAATTTGATAAAAACCTTTTATTTGGAAGGGGTAAAATGTTTGGAAGCAAAGCATAATTTGTTATATTAATTGCCAAATCAATACTTCAAATAAATAAACAGATTAATTTTTTTAAATATAGGTTACATGTACATGAAATATACTAAATGCATATCCTGATCTGTTTTAAACATATTCTTTGACTAGTTTATTTTTTTTCTTGGTCAAAAGAGTGCAAATTCCCCACCCCAGGAATATTAGATCTGTTCAAAAGAATGGACATTCTGAAGCTTGTAGCTTCAAGCAGATTCTCATACTCTGTTTGCCAACTGGAAAGGTGAGTCACCTTTTGGTGGAAAAGAAACTTGCTTAGATATTCAAATTCCTCCAGCCCTTGTGTAATATTTTAGAAGGTACATCTCATTCTCTGTCTACCTCAAATTCCTCCAGCCCTTGTGTAATATGTTAGAAGGTACTTCCCATTCTCTGTCTACTTCAAATTCCTCCAGCCCTTGTGTAATATGTTAGAAGGTACATCCCATTCTCTGTCTACTTCAAATTCCTCCAGCCCTTGTGTAATATCATGTTAGAAGGTACATCCCATTCTCTGTCTACTTCAAAAAAAAGAAAAAGAGACAATGGAAAAAAACTAACTAGTTTCCAGTCCGAGAGATAATTATCATACTCGTCCCATCTCAAGAGTGAACATGATTTTAAAGGGTAAGGCTCTCTAAACAGCAATAGTTCATCAATGCAAAGGATCAAATGCTCGAGGACGAATGATAGCATTTCATTCAACTAGACTTTAGTATAACTTTGCATTTGCAAACTGTCGTTTCAAAAGCATTGTGATATGTCTTTCTACTGGCTTCCGCCCACGAGTTGACCTTATGCCTATAGTAGTCCACTTAAGTCTGGAGATTTTTGTATCCGCAATTTTTTTTTAAAATATCTGCATCCACACGTAGCGCATATGAGTCGTATACGATCGTCCACACGTATCCGCTACGTATCCGGATATCTCGAAGAACAATGAAAACACTCGCTCGGAAAACAATGGATCGATACTATGACGTCATTTTATACAAAAATATCTAGATACAAGCGTCCAACACGTATCCAACATAAATCCGGAGACAAATCGTATGCAGAAAATTCCACTGTGGAGAGCGTATAGAGAAATATCCGGAGACACTAGCTGCGGAGACACCAAGCGTAGACGGCGGACACGTGTGAACGCTAGCTGTATCCGCACAAAAAAAATTTGCGGATACAAAATCTCCGGACTCGTGTGGACGGGGCCTTAAAGGCTACTCATCAAATGGTTTCTATTCCCCACTGCTTTTGAACTTTAATATGACAAGCATCCATGCTTGGGAGTCCCTGAGGTTAGACCCTTTAGTCCATGGGTCATGGCCTGACCTCGGTAACACTAAAGGGGACGACAGACTGTGAGCTGTGCAAGGTTAAAAGTCACTTGAAGGTGTTTCAAAATTTATGTAATAGCAATTCTAAAAGAGTAGCTTTGTTGTACTTTTGACGTACATTTATAATTACAGAAAAATATATTGATATAGCATGAAAACAAGGCTACTGCAGTGTGAAAACCTTGATAAAAGTATTTTTCTCATTCCTGAAAGTTTTTTAAAACATCAATTGGCTATAAAACCATCAAAATTTGCACTATAACAAGACGATATGACTATATGCCAACCAAAATCAAACATATTCAGCATGTTAGTCTATATATCCGTGAAGGTATTTTGTGAAATAGTATGACGTGTCTCATGGCACCCAAAACCATCAGAACTCTTCCAGAATGCTGTAGATATACCAGAAGAACTCGGACTCTTGAAACGCTTTTCTTTACATGCACTGTTTGGTCTAGGAATAGTACCTAAAAATTAAAATAACCTAACTACAAGTTCCATAAAATTCTCAAAGGTTTATATGCTGATTTAAAATTTTAAGCTTAGATTTAAAAGTAGAAACACTGTCAGCAGATCCAATATACGTGGGTAGTGAGTTCCAAAGGATTGGCACATGTATGGAATACGATCGATAGCCATAAGTTTTCAGGTTATAAGGAACAGCTTCAAGTTTAAGTTTATCAGATGAAGAACGAAGGGCCCCGCTCGGCTTGTACAAATCTGAAGTTCTCCATGATAAGACGAGGCCAGGTTGTTCGACATTTGAAAGTAATCAGATTTTAAATCTTAAAAGCAATTCTCTGTTCCATCAGCTCCTTTCAGGACTGGTGTAATGTGCACATGTGTTACCGTCAAAAGACTGGAACGAGACAGTTATGTAAATTAGAAAATCGCATGTTTTTTTTTTTATTATTCACAGTTCAGTTGGTCGCCAATGTTGGCTAAGGGGCCGATTACATGGCAAGTTTCAGCCCGGGCTGAAATTTCGGCTCGGCTAGCCGGGCTGAAACTCCAGCCCGGTTCTCTGAAGCAATGCCTCGTTTTAACGAATCGTTTTAACGATTACATGATCAAAAGTTCAGCCGGGCAAACGGGCTGAAAAAACCCATGTAATTGCTATCTTTTTTCAACCCGGGCTGAAATATGGACTTGGGCATGCGCATCGATTGTGTGTTCCAAGTAAACAAAGATGGCTGCAAGGTTTC
>JAOTRI020151820.1:0-20489 GCA_028564885.2 Zoanthus sanctaehelenae
TGGTCCGGCCGGGAATCGAACCCGAGACCTCCCGCACAACAGACTGGCACCTTACCAACTAGGCTAACCAGGCAGCAATGAAAAACTGAGAGTTAATCAAATAAAGCAAACTACAGAAGATTAACAGTAAAATTCTCTCAAACTTATTCACTAGAAAGTATAGGAACAAGTTGGGAGAATTTAACAATCCCTCATCTCGCTCGTAGTCATCCTATTACAGAGCACCGTGACATCTATGAAAAGATCTTTTCAAGTAGTACTTTTAGTGTGCAGGTGTCGAACACGATGCATTCCAATATGTACCGTTAATGTGTTTACTTTTGTTATTTGTGGATGGACGTGGTTGGCGCAGTTGGTAAAATCTCTGCTTTTCAATCACAAAGTCCCAAATTCGATCCCAGCAGTTTGCCGAGATTTGAATCTTTGTGTGACCTTCTTTTTCGCCTAAGCCAACTCAGCTTTACATCCTTCTGGTGTAGGTAAATGAGTAGCAGTGTCTGCTGGGAGCTAACCTGCGATGGATTAGTGTCCCGTCCAGGTGAAGTCAAAGACTCTCATCCGCTTAACACTACAGAAACCGGAGATAAGCGTCGGCCCCATGGGCCACTAGGCTTGAAAGGATTTAGCTAGCATTATAGATACCAGTAGTAATCTCAACACTACAGAAACCGGAGATAAGCCGGCACCATGGGCCACTTGGCTTGTAAAGGATTTAGCTAGCATTATAGTTATCAGTAGTAATCTCAACACTACAGAAACCGGAGATAAGCCGGCACCATGGGCCTCTAGGCTTGAAAGGATTTAGCTAAAAGAAGGCACACACTTGTCGAAAAGAGCAAAGAACGTAGTTATGCTGTTTTATTCCATTTCGAACATCGAAGGCATAATATGCGTGAGCTTCTGTTGCGGACTGTCTAAGACCCTCACATGTTGAATCAACGCCCTTTCAGTCGCAGATGTATTGTTAAATTATCTCAATTTGAGCCAATATTTTTCAATGCATAGGTTTGAGAGAATTTTACATTTAATCCTGAGTAGTTTGCTTTAACTGATCAATTCTCATTTTCTCATGACCAAATAAACCATTTTGTATATGTTGTGTAAGGAGTAGTTGGGTGTTGATAACTGATTGGGACTGAAAGGGTTAACTGTAATCACTTTTTTAAGTGCTTTGAGTTTGGATAAGGATATATAAATGTATAATATTGTCTTTAGTTCTATTGATGTCGTTGCTTGAAAACTTTGGAAGTTAGTTTTACAAAACGGATTATAAAGAAAGTGTTATTTGACTTGACTGCTCAGAAAATTTTTTTCTAAGTCATTGACGGGATTCGAACCCGCTACCTTCTGATTACCGGTCAGACACTCAACCCGTTGAGCTACAAAGTCTCACATGGGGAGGCAGATTACTGGTTATGTTCTTATACATTCCCGTTGGGTAGAGCGTCTGACCGGAAGTCAGAAGGTTGCGGGTTCAAATCCCGTCAATGACTCAGAAAAATTTTTTCTGAGCAGTCAACTCAGGAGTAACACTTTCCTTCTAACTTTAAACCGAGTTGTATACTTCTATATATTATCATTTGAGGAATAGAATCATATTGTAAATATGACTATTGGACATATAGAACGAACAGATGCGAGACGAATGTCCAGCGGGAATGTATAAAAACTTAACCAGTGACCTGCTTCTCCATGTGAGAATTTGTAGCTCAATGGGTAGAGCGTCTGACCAGTAATCAGAAGGTTGCTAATTGCGGGTTCGAATACCGTCAATAACTCAGAAAATGTTTTCTGAGCATTCATGATTCAACTCGAGTAACACTTTCTTTCTAACTTTAAACCGAGTTGCATATTTCTATATAAAAACGGATTATGTTAAGAATAACTGACATTCATGTTTACAGATTGCACTCATGCCGACTCAATGACATTTTTTTTACGCCGAGATCGCGCTGCTTTGTTATTGACAGCCTTAATGAAACTGTATGTTATCCATTTAAAGATTACTTTTTACGATTAAACCATAAGGCTTTAAATACTAGAAACAGCGGGAAAACAGTAAAACTACCAAAGGTCAAACTGGATTTTGCACGCCATATAGCTTTTATTCTTTAGGCGTCTCAATTTTTAATTTATTGCCGTTAAGCCCCGTCTACACGAGCAATTTTTATGTGATAATTTTTTATTTGCTGAGTTAGCCCCGTCTACACGAGCAATATTTATGTGACAAGTTTTATTATTTGCCAGTGTCCGCCCCGTCTGCATGAGCAATTTCTATTTGAAAACAAAAAATTGAAGACTGGGATCTATGAATGACATCAAAAAAATTGCCAATTTTTATGTGTTGTCTCGTCTACACGGACAATTTTCCGTATGTGACAATTTTTATTTGCCACATAAAAACTAACACGCCAGTTTTTCAGCAAATATATTTGTCATACAAAAATTGGTCAATTTTGTTCATCTACACGAGCAAATAAAAATTGTCACATAAAAATTGCTCGTGTAGACAGGGCTTAACGATAAAGGGGTAATAAACCGCTCCTTTTGTCGCTAACTCTTTTAATTTGTTTCTATTGCATCAAGCGGAATATCTTTTCAACGCGGTATGCGGTAAGATTTGGAATTATGTTTTTGAATTATGATTTATATGAAATCATCATATGATTTAATTCAATTTGTTCCAATTAGATCGATCTGGTAGCGTTAAGCGGTAAGTTTATAAAACTCATAAGTTTTACATAAATCCGCTCCTTTGGGAGCGTTGTTGTTTCGGAGTTTTGTAGAGATCGTTGAATTGAATCATCTGTCCATGTTGTACATGGAGTAGCAAAGACCCCCACCCCCACCCCCCAAAAAGAGTCTTTGGGGGCGTCTTCTTGACTAAATCATGGCCAATCATATCATTTTTCACACATTCCATTAAAAGTCACCTTGTAATTAACACAGTTAACAACGGTAAATCACAGGTTCAGCCAATAGGATGCCTCGCCCCCCCCCCCTTCTTTCCCCTTCATCGTTATTATCATTATTCTGTAACGCGATAGAAACTGCTAGCTCGTAAGACAATTGTTTTAAACAGCTAGGTAAATCCTTTTACAAGCCTAATGTCCCATGGGGTCGGCGCTTATCCCCGGATTTCGTAGTGTTAAGCGGATGAGAGTCTTTGACTTCTCCTAGACGGGACACTAATCCATCGCAGGTTAGCTTCCAACAGACGCTGGTAATCATTTATTTAAAGCTGAGTAGGCTGGGGCGGAAAAGAAGTTCACACAAATATTCGAATCTCGGCAAATGGATCGAACTGCATGCGGACCTTGTGGCGAGATCATATCAACTGCGCTAACCACGCCTGCCCAATCGTTGTAAATAATAATAATAATAATAATAATAATATTTAAATGTTATGTGAAAAGAATGTTCTAATTTGTTTTGACGTCTTATTTAAACAGCTTCGACTCGTACGTAACATGATAGACGAATGCAAGGTCGGCGCAGCTTCAATGGAGAAACTTTTTGACCGTGGAAAAAAGAATTACCCAACGTTTAACAGCACGGATTGCCAGGACAAAGCAGGTATAGCTTATACCTTCTACGCCGACGTGAAAAGAATCGTGGAGCAAAGGATGACAAACAAAAGCCTCCAAGCAGACTGCGTTCTCAACAACAAACAAACCAAAATCAATGCCTGTTTCTTGAAAGACGGGGAAGGATTGAATGCAACAGAAATCAAGGATAGGCTACACATCACGGAGGTTCAAGCACAGTTTTTCATCAAAGACTGCCCTCCCCGCACACGTCTGACCAGGAAGGAAATTCGCCAAGTATGCAGGATGCGTAACGAAGGGATGTCGAGCGAAACAATTGCAAGTGTTCTTGGAATAACGCATCTTCTGCAACAAGTTAAAAATGTCACTGGGTGTCCCACTATCGCTCCGCTGACAGCTACTGAGAAGCAACAAGTTTGCTACTATCGCAACGTAAAGGGATATTCTGATGACATAATTGCTTTTCTTATAAAAAAGCCAAAGTTCCAGATAAGAACTGTTGTTTGCCCCACTACTCAAGCTCCATCTACCACCACTCCGGCTTATTTTAGAAGTGTGTGTAAAATGAGGTCGTATGGAATGAAAGATCCAGTAATTGCAAGTGTTCTTGAAAAAACTCTCCCTGAAGTTAAAGCCGTGAAGTGTCCAACTCCAACTCCAACTCCAACTCCATAATCAGGTAACGGAAGAGTAATACTCCAATTTAGTGAAAATAAATAAAATAATAATGTAGCCAAGTCAGGTTCTGTCTTGTTAGGAAACAAAACTCAGGACAAAGTTTTCCCACAACAAACTTTAATCAGGATAAATAAATATAAAAAGAAGGGTGAACGTAACCGTGTGAACTTGATAACACTAGTTCCTAGCAGATTACTTAAAACTTTCTCTTGTACGTACTTGTTTAACACTCTGTCTCTGACCATTGAAAGTCAAGCAAATTTCCTACACTATTTATTGATAATCTACAGGAAACTGAATCATTTATTTCATATCCTAATACAGAAAATACTTTTGCTAACGTATTACTTGTGGGCGAAAGGCGCTCCCTACACGTACGTCAAGCTATGTGCACCTAGCCCGACACACGTACAAGAAATGACTCAGCCCACATCTATTACTATTACTTGACGCAGCAAAATACTAGAACAATCTGTATTCCGTTTTAGGACAGGTGTGGCCAAAACAACTTTTAGAATTGACAATGACTACTGTGTAAAATTATTTTCTATTTGTCACATTAGTAGTAAACTAGCTAGTTCCGGTCTGGTGAAATATCACGAAGTAAACTGAACACGCAGGCTTAGATAACTGGTACTATTGAAATAACATAAAAATAAACTTGCGAACTAAGGGATTAGTGAACTTGGTCACACTAAAGTTTGATGTTAAACGGATGAACAGTTAACGAAATACAGCTGTTTTAAAATATATTAAATAATTACTAAAGAAACGTATGGCGTCCGGACGCTATGTGAAAAATCGTCTCGTGCATATGGTCTTTCCTATTACACTAGTCATATTTTGTAGATATGAAAATTTAGGGACTTGTACTCAGGCTCTCCCGGTATGAAATCCAGCAATACACTCGAGAGTTAATCCGATTAGGGTTCGCCATTGCCTTGATACTTTGCTTATTAACAATGTATGAACAATGGAAAGCAATAGTTGAGGTGATTACTTGAAAAAAAGCTTTTGAAATCTGTAAATGATAACTTATTTTTTCTTGCAATTGGCAAGCCTAAGTTGTTTTCCCAAACAAAATAAATAACCAAAATTCTTCTGTTAACAAACACCATGGTTTACATGACGTAAAGTGAAAGCGAATATCAGTGTCCGCGGGGACTGGGAGCTAACATGTGACAGGTTAGTGTCCAGTGTTGCTCATGGCTTCAATCTGCCTATCATTATCAAAACCAGGAATAAGCATTGGCTCCAGGAAACCAATTGAATTGAAAAGGGACTAAGTTTATCTAGTTTAAAGAAATTCCAGTTTAAGCCCTTACCTTTAATACAATGCTGTCGTTGGGTGCAATGCGGCACTGTTAAAACATTGGAAGAATAATCAGATATTTCAAAGGAGATTAAATATTGAAATTTATTGGTTTCAAATGAAAGCAAAATAAACTCATTTCTTTAAAAAAACAGCAAAACATATAATTCATTAAAATTAAAAAAAATGATAACATACCTAAATTGCAATGGTTGGTCTTGTGACATTTCTTGACTGTTAATTTTAGGAAAAACGCGTTAACTTTAAGTGCTCATGACAAGATATTCTATAATTATACACATTTACTATATCACCAACTCAACAATCAGAGGTGTAGACTTTAAAAACAAGTTAATCATACTGTTAATTAATTAATTAAGAACATTGTACGTTTTTGATCTAAGCAACAGACGCAAATATAAGTCAAACATACCTTAATTTATAACTCACGTTTTTAGGTAAATTTAACAGAAAGAATATAGATGATCAATAGCCAAAAGGCTTTATTAATAACTAGACCTGTGGCTGTCAGGAGTTGAAAGTTACCGTAAATTGTTTTAATGTTCTCATTTGTATAGGTAATCATACGGTTTCGAGTTCAATTTGGAAATGATTTGCATGAGTGGGTTTTTCAAAAAAGTATGAAAATTTGTTTAATGTTCAAAGTCACGCGCGTTCATTTTACTTCCACATAAAATCGCTCGAGTAAAGCGTTTAACTCGCTCGGTTCAAACTTTACTATTTCCTTGGAAATTTCATTGTTCTCACACCATTTCTCCCACACAGACAGCCAGAACCTGGTACTTTTAGCTGTATTTATATTTTTTGAACTATCTTCCAATTGTTGAATTATTTTTTCAGTCGCCTTTTCATATCTTTCAAACGTCGCGGCCATTTCTTTCTTTACCGACAGCAACAACTGCTTTCGTATAAAGTGCGATCTTATTGGCTGTCCTTACTTTTTATTGTTTTTTAGCCAATTAGCATCGAGTAATACATGCACTGTTTTACCTTATTTTTGCACTGTGTTACCTCAAAAATGCACTGTTTCTCAGCCAGTCAGAATTGAGTAATTTTTTCATGTATATTATTAACAATTTTAAACTCTAGGTAAAATTATTGTATCAAAATAATTTTGCTTCCATAATTTGAAACTTTTGTTGACTTTACTTGTTAACAATGTTGATTCATTTCAGAATTTGAAAAAATTATCATTAATTTTTTGTCTGCATTTGTCGAATCATTCTAATCAACAACGTATCGTTTGTGCTTTTAAACATAGAATTAATCATTCAAAAATCTGATTGCAAGTTCTGCAATTCCGCTTACGTACGTTGGAGAATCTGTCTGGAATTTTTCCTTGAGACGGGCAGAACACGAGGACACAGAAAAGCTTTCGATGCCCGCCCGCCACTCTGCAGCTAATCTTGACCACACATTTCAGTGGAAGATTTTGGCGTTTGCCAGTTCACGGATTTTTAGAAGAACACTCGAAGCCATTTTTATTGAAAAACTTACACCTAATTTGAGCAAGCAAGTACATTCCTTCCATCTTCTTTTATTTCGATTCCCAACGGTATCACTTAAACAATGCTTATTGTCCAAGAAGTGTAGCCTGCGTCGCAGACAGTCTAAACCTCCGGTAAACACAGTCTATGCCAAAAAAAACTGACGTGGCCGCCGTCTGCATCGCAGGCTAAAGAAGTGCTGACATAGAAGACATGACAAGCCAGCCAAACCTGAAGATGCTCAGGTAGAGCGAAAACTTTTGTTTATACTTTTAAAAATGATTTTTGTATTTTATACCATATTTTTTTAAAAAAAAGAATCATTTTTGTAATAGCAGCACGAAGGTGCGAAAACGAACCAAAAGCCCGAGTGACAACGGTTTAGACAAAGTGTCTTGAAATAATTTGCACTAGATTTATGAAAGTATATATTTGAAGATCTACAATTTTATAAGAGCTGTTAAACGTTTATTTGAAAAGAAATGCAGTTTTTAATTCTTCCGATATTGTTTGTGCGCAAAGCATATTGGTATAGTCTCGCAATTTTTAATTTTGCGATTTTTGAGTTTGCGATTTTTGACTTTGTGGTATTTGATTTTTTGATTTTGGATTTTCCTACTTTGTATTTTTGTATTTTTTACTTTGTGTTTTGCCTTTACGATTTTAACCTCGTCAGAATAAATATCGTTTGTAGATTTCAAAACCAAAACCGCAAATCCTACAAATTTAAACAAGGCTCCGCGGTATAAAAGCGATAGCTACTCTTCTTTTTTTATGTCGTTTACGTTCCAACGGTTTTTCAATAGACCTCCTCGGCTTCAACGTCACGTGATCTGAAATGGGTAAAAGCGCCAAGTGCTCCGATAACAATGGTTCATTATTGTGCAGTTTACGCCTGTAGTAAGAGCTTTTCATTTTCTTCCCAGTAATCCAAGGATTAAAAAGTTATGATTTTGTTGTGTTTTCTGCTATGTTTGCTCTTTTGTGCCGAAATTTTTTCTAGAGATATTCTATATACGATGTCGTAACGGGATGAAATCCATTTTTATTTATTTATTTTTTTTTTGAATTTGTTCAAGAATTCAAAACATAAAGCAAGCACGTCTGGAAGAATGAATTTGAAACCAGAACATTACTGTTTATTAGTTGAGATTTTCAAATGAATGGTCATAGAACATCTCAAGAAAATTTTGAAAACATGTATCAAAATGTATTGATTTGGTCACAGAAAATTCAGGCAAGTTGCCTGGCAACCTAAAAATGACTATCATGCACAATTTATCAAGGCTACATTGAAAAGTAGGTATATGTTTGACTTTATATTTTCTATAGGTCAAGCTGTGGCCGTTATAAAAACAGCACGTAATTTACAACTTAGCAATATGCAATATAAATAAGTTGGTTTTCCAACAGCGATGTAGCCCGTAAGAAGGGTCTTTTCAGATATTACTTGCTTTGACAAGGAATTCTCCAGATATTTTATCCTACTTCGTTTTATAACACTGATGAAGCCCGAATGGGCGAAACGTCTGTATTTAAAAAAAATTTTGTGTACGTAAGAAGTTTGCTGTGTCAACTTTGATTCTAACCTTTTTTTGATAATGTGTTTTTATTCTGTAGCTATGGGCAATTACGATAAAGAAAGACAATTGACCAAAAGAATAGTTCTGAAGCTTTCGTCAGTACGTAAATAACATTAATCGAATTATTACATGCATAATTTCAGAGACAGAGAAAGAAAGACCAAATACTCTTGATCGCAAAGTCGAAAATCGAATTGTAAAATCGTTGAAAATCGTCAACTCTGATTTTGAAATCGAAATCAACAAAAACAAAACGGAACTCTCTGCCAAAAACCAAAAAAGTTTCTATGGCGAAGTTCTAGATAACCGAGCTCCTTTCAAGCCTAAGGCGCGATCATAATCAAATTATATCAACTTTGAGTTGGCTAAATTTTAAACAGGTTGCTCTGCCAAAGAACTAATCGAGCTCCCAAAGCGTCTTACGGGGTAATCATTTTCAAATCATTTAACCTTGAGTTACCGCCTAAATTACAGTTGTTCAGATGAAGCACTAACACTATAAACGTCAGAACCTCGCTACAACACATCACAAGTTACGCGATGTTGATAATAAAATTTTATTCTTAAGTTGACAAACTTGAAACTTAAACTGCTGCTACAGTTTCTATATACTCTTTAATTTATAATTTTATAAGAACCTCAAATTTTTCTGTTAAGGCTGAACATTCTTAAAATAAATATTTTCAGTATATCATGCAGCCTCACATGTTTTTAAATATGTTCTTAAAACATCTTTACTGATTTTAGACATTACCGTATGTAATAGAACTATGGCTGAGAACTTTATATTGGTAAATGAAAAAACTGTGATACAAAATTGCTATCCGCAAACTTTAGTCAAGAAGCCAAAGAAAATTTTTCATTAACACTTTATGAATTCATTTCATCGTATAAACAAATGTTCTCCACCTTTTCTCAGTCTGAGTATGTTCTTAACATGTTCTTAATAAAAAGTTTTAGCGATTTTCAGCCTCATATTCTTTTATAAAAAAAGGTTCTCATATAATAATAAAAAAGAGTGTATACGATTATACAAATTTCAACCGTTTGAGTAACGTTAACAGCATTATTCCCGAAGTAAAAAATAGATAGAAAGATTGTCAATGAGACTACTCACCCCTCGTATTAATACGTAGTCGTATTCGTCACTGTATGTCAGATGTGAACTGGATCTACCACCAATGCATGGTTTGCTGTCTTTGAGCTCACACGGGCGATGTTTTTCTTCTCCTCGGCTTTTGAAATTAAACGAAACACATTTTTTCTCTCGCAAACAAAGTTGGCCGCATAGAAATACGTCTGCTGCGAAGAATATCTTAATTGTTCGGCCGTGGAACTTGTGGTTTTTGGTTATGTTTAAATAGGTGGAGTGAAAATGTTCTTCCTGTTTACTGCTACGCGTGATATGAAAGACGGAGAAGCTCAGGAGCGAAAAACAAAGCTTAGTAAGATACATTTTGAAGCTCTTTGAGTCATTTGATGCAGAGTTCTTGTTATACTCACAATGGTTCAGTACTCTTTTGATTACTGAGTCGACCCAAGCTCAAGCAAGTGTGGTCCTCTAAAACCATCAATTATTGATAACGATGAACGGTCCGAAAGACCGCAGTACAAATAAATCTGGCATGAAGTATTGAATTAATAACAACTACTAATGAATTATTCAATTTAATTTTAGCACAAGTAAAAATATGTAAAACGAGAAGAGCTGAAAAAGAAAAATGCAGTGCTGCATGCCAATGAAATCTATAACGCTTTTTTTAAGATTGCAAAATATTTTAACCAAGTAAAAAAAAGGTAGTACTTAGAGCTTTCTTATACTGAATCATTTCTCTCTGTACAAACTAATTACTATATGTTTATTTTTAAACAAAAAAGAGTATTAATTTACTCTGAAATGCTGCTAACAGAGATTTTTGTAAAAATCATAAAAGCTATGAGTGATACTTTAATTTTAAGAAACCTTCTTAACCAATAACAACATAGCCAGCACGAAACATCTCAAAAGTAAAAGGTAAAATCACGCCGATTAAAGCCAAATAGTGGCACAAAGCCACAATGTATTTATGTTCAAACTAAAGATATAGAAGCATTGTCATCACCAAGAACAACAACAAAACAACAACAACAATTTATCCACTTAGATAAAGAAAAAGTAATTATATAGGACAAAAGTCTAAAAGTTCGATAGCGGTTGGACACCTGAACTATTGGATTTACTATATATAGCATAAATAATAAACACACAACATACACTAAGAAATATAGATCTCAATGCTAAACTTTTCATTGAAGACTAAAAATCCGTTCTTTTCGGCTTAAAACTAAAAACTACTGATGTTTAATTTCGCCCTATAGTGATGGCACGCACACTCTTTAGTAGTGCAAAGAATAAGAAAAATTTGTAGCGAATTGAAACCCGTGGACAACGTTCAGTTTCGTTAGGTTTGGGAAGGCACGACAACTAATTGTCAACACCAAGGATTTACTATATAGCATAAATAACAAACACGCAACACACACATAAAATAAAGACCTCAATGCTAAGCTTTTCGTTGAAGATCAAAAAAGAAAAAAAGAAAAATTGAAAAATCCGTCCTGTTGCTTGAATTAAAACTTAATTAAAAACTACTAAAGTTTCGCCCTATAGTGATGGCACGCTCATCTTTAGTAGTGCACGTATATCTTTAGTAGTGCACGCATATCTTTAGTAGTGCACGTATATCTTTAGTAGTGCACGTATATCTTTATTAGTGCACGTATATCTTTAGTAGTGCAAAGAATAAGAAAAATTAAACCCGTGGATATCCTTCTGTTTCGTTGGATTCGGGAAGCCACGACAACTAATTGTCATCACTAAGGATTTACTATATAACACAAATATCAAACACACAACACACACATAAAATAAAGACCTCAATGCTAAGCTTTTCGTTGAAGATCAAAAAAGAAAAAAAGAAAAATTAAAAAATCTATCCTGTTGCTTGAAACTAGAAACTACTAAAGTTTCGCCATATAGTGATGGCACGCTCATCTTCAGTACTGCAAAGAATGAGAAACATTTGTAGCGAATTAAAACCCGTGGACAACGTTCGGGAAACCACAACGATTAGTTAATAAAAGTTCCAGGTCTCTCTTCTCTTCACAACACAGCTGGCGGTGCAAGGAATTGTGGGATACACGTTTTGTCTGGCGACAAAAATTAAGGCCACTCTCTACCCCTATGGGCGTTTTTTCGCTACTTTTAGTGACATTTTTGAAGATATCTCTGTCAATATTTTGAAAATTGAAAAAAACGATAATCCGGCTTTACAGATCGAGTAAAAAGGAAGCCTCGTAAATATTTTCAGATTTTTCGGATGAGATTTGTAGGAGGAGATAGGTTTTTTTAAATGTAGTTTTTCAAGGGAAATTTGAATTTGGGTGAAGTTTAGTGAAGTTTAAAAATTAATTTCGGTGTTAATATTTGATAGAAAATTGCCACCCCGTCCTCGAACCAAGTTGGACCTTCGCATTAGCTGGAGGGACGGTTTGGCGGTTATACACCAAATTCTTCACACTCAAATACTTCTCTCAACTTACTCACTATCCACCAAAATTTAGGGTAGAGAGTGGCCTTAAGTTTTTACAAACACTGCTTTCATCAATGCTAATGCAAGTGTTTGAAAAACTGCAAATAATTTAAAGTGGTACTATTACGAAATCGAAATCTACTTTTCTTGCCTTTTGTCAAGCAATAAGCCTCATGAAAGAATTTTGCTAATAAATTTGGGCTTTTTAGTTTTGGAAAAGGATGTGATTTATTGGGCTGTTCGTCCGCCAATGACCCACCATAATCTTGCGACCTTAGTTGCCTAGGCAGTGTTAAAGCACAGGAAGTGACACACATTTCTCAGGTCAAAATGCAAACGCTTGCCTAATTTCCTTGAAAAAATGTTCATGCAGCAATGACTTTTGCGCTTAAGGTTCTTTCACGTATTACTCTAAGTGCCGGAATCGTAAAATACTGCAAATATCCAAACTATGTTGAAAAACGCACGTCACAAACATTTGTGGTTTTACCGCATTACAAACGCGGGCTCACAATCTGTTAGAATACAAATTTAAAATGGCGGCTGTAAATTGTGATACTTTGAACACTTTATCAGATATCCTGCAAACCACTAAATACAGTTTTGGATGCATCCATACTTTCAAAAGTTTAAAAACAGTTGTCGTATTTCGTAATTGTGGTACTTTAAACTAACTTAGCTTAAAATATCGCATTAAAATAAACAAAGAAATGAATAAGCCAATTAGAACAAAAGTTTGATGTTAAAGTATTTAACTGGAGAGTTAATTGATAAAGAGATGTTCTACCCAAAATGTTTGTGGATAATGAACATAATCTTCACGCCGTCCTTGATAGTCCTTAAGGAGTAACCGTTATATAGGATTTGGGATTTTCCTTAAATGGGTTTTACACAACTGGCTTGGCATTAGTCTCTGGAAACCGGAATGAAGAAAAGATGTCAAAAATCAAAACTGGGAATGCGATTTGAGCACTGTGAAGTGGGATTTCGAAAAGTAAAATGAACTCTCCGGTTTTGTTTCATTGTAGCTACGGCCTGGGGATGGTTAATCAACGTTCAAAGATATATTAACTTCAATTTCATGATACAGTTCAAAAACTGCCTGAGGTTCACGACCACCTACAATTCATACAAAATTAATTGAAATATTCATCTTGCTTCCTTTCATTGAACTTGTGATCGCGTGAGAAGTGTTAAACATCATTTTAGAAACACCAGAAAAGTCGGTCATCGCGCACATCGATCGTGCCACCCACCTCTACGACCTGGGATCGTTCCCTGGGCTACAAATGTGGGCTGAGATTTGTTGATCTCGATTTGACTCCGAGTATTTTTCTCGGGGTACTCCAGTTTTCCTCCCACAGCGAACTCGACTTTTACGCTAAGATCTGAGCCGTCGAGTGATTTAACATTAGCCTCTGGCTAGGGAGAATGGGCAACCACTTCTTACGCAGATGACGTTAAATAAAGTGTTTATTTTTTTATTCAATGTATGGAAGGTAAAATCATCAAATCCTTTTACAAGCCTAGTGGACCATGAGGCCAGCGCCTATCTACGGTTTCTGTAGTGTTAAGCAGAAGAGAATCTTTGACTCCCCCTGGATGGGACACGAATTCATTACAAGTTAGCTCCCAGCAAACGCTGATACTCATTTACCTACCCCGGGAGGATGGAAAGCTGAGTTGGCTTAGGCAAAAAAGAAGGTCACACAAAGATTCAAATCCCGGCAAAGTGCCGGAATCGAACCGGGAACTTTGTGGTTGGAAAGCAGAGATCTTACCAACTGCAGTAAGCCCAGTTATAAATTCGGTTTGTTTTTTTGACCGGACAAAATGTGCACCCCTCATTTCTTTGCAGTGCCAGCTGTGTTGTGAGGAGAAGAGGGACCTGGAACAAAGGGTAGCCCAGTGCATTCTTCTAGAGCGTCTTGTTAATAGTATAAATTAACGTTGGCATTTTGACATACCTGCTGTTCAATTTGACTAAGACGTTTCACATCTTTAAGATTCTCTTCAAGCGTTTTTCCTGTTATAGTGAGGACATCCCCATGAAGCAAACCTGCCTCAAGCAATTCCTTCATAACCAACTATAATAATAAACAGCTTTAGTATGAACCTAATAACAGTCTAAAGCCCATTCTGCATTCTCATTCTCTACTACAGGTCTAGTTTTAATAGCGTAGTGTCGTCTCGTCTGGTGTAGATGTTTTGGTTCTCATTCTCTACTACAGGTCTAGTTTTAACAGCGTAGTGTCGTCTCGTCTGGTGAAGATGTTTTGGTTCTCATGAACTACGAGTTGAATAACTCATTATCAATTCGGCCTTGCGCCTAATATTATGGGCTATTGACTCATAGTCCATGCATCCTCGGCGTCTTAACCCTTTCAGTCCCAGAGGGCTATCAACACGCAAGTTCTCCTGACATAACACATACGAAATAAAACATTTGGCAATGAGAAACTGAGAATTGATCAAACAAAGAAAACGACAGAAGATTAACAGTAAAATTCTCTCAAACTTATTCAAAAGAAAGTATAGGAACACGTTGGGAGAATTTAACAATAAAACTGGGATTGAAAGGGTTAAGGCGCTGACATACGATGCAACAATTCATAAAGCATTGTACGCAGTGGCCATGGACACACAATGCAACAAAATCATGCAACATTTCTCGTTATAGCGCAAAATCTTTACCGATGGAACATTACGAAAATCAAACTAGTTTTCAACAAGAGGTCCTTTTAAAAAAGAAACTTTCAAGCACTACTTGCATGATGATGGAAGCATGCTAAGCGGCTTGGGGTTAAGTTAAGGACTTGGAATGTAGGGAGTATGAGTGGAAGAGGTACAGAGGTGTGTGAGGAACTAAGAAGGAGGAGGGTAGATGTATGTTGTCTGAAAGAAGTGAGGTGGAGAGGACAAGGAGCGTGGTTTAGGGGTGTGAAAGGTAAGAGATATATATTGTGGTGGTCATGAAATAGTGACGGTATGAGAGGTGTGGGAGTTTTGGTAAAGGAGGAGCTAGGTGAGGGTTGTGAAGGTGAGAAGGAAAAGCGATAGAGTGATCACATTAGTTAAGGCACACGAGGAAGAAGTGGTGAGAATGATCATGATATGTGTTTATGGTTCGCAAAGTGGCAGAACTAGTGCAGAGAAGGAGCATTTTTATGATGATTTGAGAAGTCAGTGGGACCTTCACAGTGTGGGTGAACTAGTATTGGGTATGGGTGATTTTAATGGACATGTTAGTAAACTGATTGAGGGTTATGAGGGTGTGCATGGAGGAAATGGAATTGGGGAGAGAAATCTGGAAGAATAGATGTTGTTATAAATTTATGATGAAAAGGAGTTGTGTGAGGTAAACACATGGTTCGGGAAAGGGGAGAAGAGGAAAGTGACGTACAGTGCAGGAGAAAATAGGACAGAGATTGACATCGTACAGGTGGGAAAGGGAAATAGAAAGTACTTCGGAGGTGTGAAGGTCATCCCAGGTGAGCTTCAGCACAGGCTGGTGGTCACAGATCTGGTTAGGAAGGAAGTGAATATGGTGAAAAAGAAAGCGATTGAAAGAAGGAAGGTTGGAAACGGAAGGAAGACGATATAAGGGCAAGAGTTGAAGAAGAGTAAGAGAGCTGGTAAGTGCTGATTCACCGGACTTATGGAAGTGTTTTAGGGAAGGTGTTTTGAAGGCTTGTGACAAAGTATGTGGGAGGAAAAAGAGGAAGGAGAAATCGAAGAGAAGAGACACATGGTAGTGGAACAAGGATGGGAAGGAAGCGATAGCAAGAAAAAAGGATGCACATAAGGAAATGTGTAAAAGTGGGACAGAGGCAAACAAGGCCAGATATAAGAAAATGAAGAATTGGGCAAAAAAGGAGCTATCGAAAGCAATGAAGAACACAGCAGAGAGACAGCAGAGCAAGCATCCAAACATTGCAAGTCAATGAAAAAGATGGGAAAGATGTTGAGAGAGGAAGATGCATCAGATGGTAGGCTAAATTACAGTGAAAAAGACAGAGGGAAAGAGCACATGGAAAGAATAATGAATGAAGAGAATAAGTGGGATCGGAATGTGAAAGCATAATTGTTGGAAAAGCCATTTGAGAGGGTTAGTCGAGAAGAAGTGGTGAAGGCGATAAAAGAAATGAAAATGGGAAAGGCTGCTGGACCCTCGGAAGTAAGTATTGAAATGATACCCGAAAGTGAGGAGATTGGGCTTGGTGTGATGGTGAAGCTGTGTCAAGGTGTGTTGGATGTAAATGGAATACCGGTTGAGTGGGCGCTAAGTGTTATGGTACCTATTGTTAAGGGGAAAGGGGATTGGGGATTGAATGAGTTGCAAGAAGTATAAGGGAGTGATTCATTAGTTCGGTATAGCTTTTCAGCCACAAGGCGAGTTCAAAGAACTGCTTTAAGACTAAGATCTCACCGCATACATGTGGGAGCTTGGTTGCTGTATGCCAAACAACCACAGAAATGCGTGCAGACAGAGGATCCAATGAGAGGAGCAATGTGGTTCAAAAATATAACGTATAAAACTACTTCATTGTAATTTGGTGTAGGAGGGAGAGAGGCTAAAAAAAGGGAATTTTCAAGATGATGTTGAAGGCACCAACCTCTACGATAAAAAAGATTAGTCGGCAGAAACGTTTCATACCTTGAGTCTCGGAAATGCTTCTTTCAGCATTTTTAATGAGATATTTTATCATTTTTAAGTTTTCAATATTTGCTTTAAACTAAATTCGGGGGAGATGATGGGCGATGGAGAAAGAGTAAAACTAGGAACCCAAACAATGCCTATTGTTAGGGTATGGTTACTTTGTTATCCGACGACTGAGGACAAAACATTCCATTTTTTACGTCAAAAACATAGTTTAAAACATTTTAACATATGCATACACAAAGGTAGCACTAAAAGATGCAACCTTTGTTTAACTGAAAAATTATCCATCCTCTTTGCACAAAAGGACAACTTGTTGAACAAAAGATCAGAATTGATATCGAAATGCCGCCATGAACATAAATTTTATGTGTCCAATAAGAAAAAACCTCATTCAGCTTTTCAATTATATTGCTTTTTATAAAAAATAATCGCCTCGGCGTGAAACACCGTGTAACTGGCGTTTTAAACAATTTTACCATCTTTTTATGTTTAAATAATTTTAACATTTTGACATATTGATTCATTTTTTAACATATGCATTATCTTCTTTTTGTAAAAGAGGATTCCGGTTTCCCATTTAATTTACCTGAATGCCTCCAACGCTGCCAAGGTCCAGCATGTAGTACTGTGAAAACAATAACAACAACAATTAATATACTAAGCTAAAAGCTAGCTAATTCCTTTTGAGCCTAGTGGTCCATGGGGCCGGCGCTTATCTCCGGTTTCTGTAGTGTTAAGCGGATGAGAGCCTTTGATTCCCCCTGGACGAGACACTAATCCATCGCAGGTTAGCTCCCAGCAAACGCTGGTACTCATTTACTTACCCCGAGAGGATGGAAAGTTGAGTTGGCTTAGGCGGAAAAGAAGGTCACACAAATATTCAAATCTCGACAAAGTGCTGGGATCGAACTTGTGGTTGGTCATGGCCTTGTAGGAATTTGTGGTTGGAAAGTAGAGATTTTACCAACTGCGCCAACAACACTCACCCACAATTAATACGAAAAACCACTAAATGTGATACACATTTAATTAAAATTTGTTTTAACCAACCTCACTTAATCGCAAGGAAAAAATAAAAAATGATGACACCAAGAACATGCATGTGATGACAAACTTTGAAGATTTAACTACCGGTAAACTAGAGTAAACTATGTCGGTGTTTCTAAAGAAACAAAGAAATAAATATGTAGATTATACACCGTCAGGAGTCCATGAGTAGGAACGAACAACTTCCATAAAAGACCTGTGTCACAGCGTTTTCACGAACTCGTTTATTTTTAGATTGCATTTAAAGGGAAACTTCGAAAGAAATAGAAAGCAAATAAAAAAAACAAATTCAGGCTGACGCAGGCAAAAAAGAAGAATGAGCTTTGTCAAAACATGCTTTAATTACGTTCGAGGTACGAGTATGAGTACGTTTGGTCTAGACAAAGTCAAGGTACGAGTGTCAGTACGTTTGGTCTAGGTAAAGTCGAGGTACGAGTACGAGTACGTTTGGTCAAGACAAAGTCGAGGTACGAGTATGAGTAGGTTTGGTCTAGACAAAGTCGAGGGACGAATATCAGTACGTTTGATCTAGACAAAGTCGAGGTACGAGTATGAGTACGTTTGGTCTAGACAAAGTCGAGGTACGAGTATGAGTAAGTTTGGTCTAGACAAAGTCGAGGTACGAGTATGAGTACGTTGGGCCAAGAAAAAGTCGAGGTACGAGTATGAGTACGTTTGGTCAAGACAAAGTCGAGGTACGAGTATGAGTACGTTTGGTCTAAACAAAGTCGAGGTACGAGTATGAGTACGTTTGGTCTACACAAAGGCGAGGTACGAGTATCAGTACGTTTGGTCTAAACAAATTTTGTCGTGAGATTTGGTCGGATCAAACAAATTTTGTCAGCGAAATGCGAATGTGACATAAGACTAGTTCTATTATTTTCATGCATATTTTCAACCATACTGATTTCCCGCGAGACCACAAACCATACTGATTTCCCGCGGGAACACAAACATATCGCGTTCCCGCGGAACAACAAATTATACTATTTTCCCGCGGGACTACAAAACATAATGCTTCCATAATGTTAAGAGCACTAAGTGTTTTGTTACACATCAACTATTAAAGAACAACAAAAAACAGCTTTCAAATATTTATTATCCAAACTTGTGTGTTGTAAACTTTAGAAATTATACCAAGTCAAAATTACAATTAACTTCCGGTTTTAACATTTACCGGTCCATAACATATTGGTGTCCGCTGAGCGCTTGGTTGCCAGGAAACTGCGAAACTTGTTCTCGTGCACGTGACATCCTCTCGTCCAATAAGAGTACGAGAAAAATGGACTTTGATAGTTAATATTCAACAAATAATCCAAGAGTGCGCGTTGGATATGAGATGGTAAATAGCCAACGAGAAGCGTAGCGCCGAGTTGGCTATAATCATCTCATATTCAACAAGCGCGAATGGAATAATTGTTTTATTAAATTTATTGAGTTTTCCGAATCTTTCGATACCTTAAAATAGCAAAATACTTTAAATAAATTGATAAACAAGATTTCTTGTTAGTTTCCTTATATGGTAATTCGGTATATGAGCTGATAACCGAGACTGAGTGAACCAATCAGAACGCTTGAAACGCAGTATTCGAGGTTGAAAATTTAATAAACAACAATAACCAATGACGTGCGTACCTTTCCGTGCGGAGACACATTGGCTATAAGAGGCACACGGGAGCCGATTGTGTTAAAATCTTCTATGCTGAGCTTCACATTAGCTCTGAAAGAACAAAGTAACACTTTCAAAATTAAATCAAACCAAATAGAAATGGTATTTACATCCACATCAATAATCACAATCGCAGAGTCATAAATCGTTTCTATCGCAGAGCTTTGTGATTGAGTTTGGTGATAAAAATGATCACGATAAATTGGAGGCAGTTCGTAGCTGTTGTCCCTGATGAGTGAGGGCGCTATTATTTTTCTGTCTCAAAAGTCCAACAGTCGTCGATGTTAACTGAATTTTTCACTCGGTTAATGTAGCTGTTGTCAGTTAATCTTAGCTATGGGTGTCCAACCTTGACAAGCCCTTATGGTTTTTTTTGGTCACCCTGCACCCTATGCAGTTTATTTATTTACTTTTAAAATATTTGTATATTTATAATAATGGGTCAAATAAATTGCTGTTGTTGTCGTTGAATGCTACTGATGCTTTATTTTGTAATTTCGAAGAGCGCTACTGATTAAAACTGTGTTTTTCCGACCATTAACGAATTAGCCATATATAGCAAGATAGAGATATATACACGGTAAACTGTAAATAAAAACAATAAAAGAAATATATAGATATATATACACAGTAAACTGTAAACAATTTAAACAATAAAAGAAATATATAGATATATATATATACGGTAAACTCAGGGCCGTAGGCAGCAATTTTTGTTAGGGGGGGCAGTCTTGTTGTACAAGGTAATCGGGAGGTGAAGATATGCTCTCCTATATAATAGGTGTTTGCGAAGGATTGAAAAATTGTTATTTTTTTCTTGTCGTCTTCGTTTTTTCACTTAAAGAAGCATTATGTAAAGTTTTGATTAAAAAGAGATCAAAGAGGCAAGGCTTGCAACTGCCGCCACTT
>JAOTRI020151821.1:0-10174 GCA_028564885.2 Zoanthus sanctaehelenae
TATGGATTAGAGAAAGCTAATTGATTGTTTTGATACAAAAAACTCGAAAAACCTCCTGGAAACGAAAGGGTTAAGCAGCTGTTTATAAGGCAAGATTTACCCCCTGTGCTTCTAAAAAGATAAAGTCTGCGGAAAAGTTCTATTTCATTTGAGTGTCAAAGAAGATTGCGCTATACTTAAATGTATTTTATGTCCGCTGAAAAGTATCGTAAACCGTAGATAGGGAAGGAGGCCATATCAATGGACGTTTCAGCTGCCAACGAAAATGTACAGGATCGGAAATATCAGTTGGTCTTCGATTCAGCCGAGGAAAACACTTGAAAGGCGAAAGTTTCGGCAGACTATAAGGCAGAAAGGAACCGCTAAAAAATGTTGAAACCTGGAATGGAAAAGGCAAAAAGTGGTAACCAATGTCCAAACTATCGTAGTGTCTATGTTTTAGGTTATGTTTTTATTTCAGGTTGATTTTTGCAACCTAGGTTATTTCTTACCGTATTATTTAAAAGGGATTTATATTTTGGGGGACTCATTTCAAAAACTGGGGAGTGGATTTTTTGGGGAACATAATAGATTGGAAATGTTGTTTTAATTTCATAATTCCTCTTCTGCATCTCCTATCCCTTACCTTCCAGTTCGCTTTTTCTCTCCATCTTTCTATCTATCTACTTAATTTTCTACCCTTTTTTGTACAAATGTCATGTGTGAGATGTCCAACCACTCTATAGTCAGCCGTCCTTACCACTGAGCAACTGTGCAATGTTAACTACCATTTTCATTTTATTCTAACCATAACTCTTACCCTGACCTAACATATACCTAACCCTAAACCCGTTTTCAAAATAAAGAACAAAATAAAAATAACCTACATCGAAAATAAACTAGGTATAAAATAACCTGAAATCAAAAATAACCTACAGCATCGGCAGGTGGAGTTTACATTGAATCAGACGAAGGTCTACAGTCCGAAACGTGAGTTGATGGAGCCGAAACCAATTGTAGAATTGCACACAATTTGGGCATCCTGCTGATGAACAGTAACTGTTTTGCTTTTTTTTCAGCAGCATTATAGTTATGTCTGCTCAGATATCTATTCATATTTCTTTATGGTGTAAAGCTTAAAAATGTATCAATAACTTATTCTGCAGGTCGACGACAAAAACGGTAGAGGCAAACTATACCGTTTACCCATCCGATATGAGACCTCTTCAAGATCAAATTGTGACTAAAAAGCATATACGAACGTTTTTTTGCGACTCGAGCTACACAGGGATAAATAAGTGAGCGAATATTTCAGAGCGGCGGGGTAACTGGGAACGAGAAACGCCTTGCACATTGCGTGGGAAAATGAGCCGGCTGAACGGTCAGCGATCCATGTCCGTCCTTATCTGTCTACTACTCAAGCTATCATGCCTAATAAAGATTGGGTGCTTCACAAACTGTCTTCTGACTTGTTTGAGAAAACTTGTAAAAGTCTCGACTCTTGTGTGATTCTATTTGTGTATAAGTATACTTTAAGCCTTGTAAATAACACATTTTTCACCTACTATGTATTTGTCGCAAAAATTCATAAACCAATCCAGCAACAATAAAACCACTTCACCAGAGTTTGCACAACATAATTTACAGTTCAGTCACGCGGTCTGTCATAGCGTGTCCTTCGCACGTGGTTATAATTACGCAACCGCTTACCGTAGTATTACCTGTTTATATAATCATCCATCGCTCGCCAGCAAGCCAACCAGCCCATCCAAAAATCGAGTTTGGTACTGGCAGCAACCTCGTGACCAAAGGAAGACAGTCACGATTGGTATGATATTTTGAGGTAGTGGTAAAAAGGAAAACAACCAGCCAGAACAACGTTTCGGGATTTTCAAGCGCAAGGATTGCATACGTGACATGACATTTCTTCAGATTGTAAAGCCTCGAGCAAAATTTTCTAGCCAAGTCTTGACACCCGCAGCCTTTTTGTGTTGACGATTGAAATACTTCCCGTTGCAATATGACTTCCTTGATTAAAATTATATAATTTAACTTTAAAATTGCATTTTGCAAAGTCTGCATTTGTCACATGATAATTTATTCGATAATTTTTTTTTTCAATTTGAGAAGTTTGTCAAGTAAACACGTATTCTAATTTGTTTTGATCCAATACGTATGCTATGAAATTTCATTTCCACTGAGGCGAAGGGAAATGTGATTAGTCAACCCAGTGTGAAATATTAAATGGGAGGTTTCCGAAATCCCAGGATTTGTCAGTAAGCGTTTCCTTTCTTCCTTCCCCTCCGCCACCCCCTCATTTTGTTTTTTTGCAACGGAACTCTTGATATGCAGGCTATCGACCCTTTTCATTCTAGCGTGACATTGATAAATATTTCGGTTTTCTAAAAACGAATAGCATCATCACATTTTTCACTTTAATAATAGTAAAAATGCTAAGTTCCCATTAGATTGCTCAAAAAATGGCGGAGATATAAACATTTCCACATGAATATTTTGACAAAATTCTGTATAGAAAATATATGGGTTTTGCATGATAACGAGGCTGGATGGGCATCAATGCCCGTCCAGCCTCGTTACCATACTAGACTCATACATTTTCTTTCAATAATAACGCAACCATATTTAGCATAAAATGTTCATATCTTCGCCAATTTTGGGGCAATCTCATCGAATCTAAGCATTTTTACTATTATTGATGTGATAAATGTGATGATGCAATTCGTTTTCTGAAAAGCGGAATATTTATCAATGTCACGCATGCGTGAAAAGGGTCTATGTGAAGTTCACGGCTAACAGTTTTACTATGTGTAATTTCTCAAACGCTGACAAAATAATTTTAGGGTTCAGTTCCCCTTTAAAGGATTTATCATACAAGGTATTTTCAAATGCTAGAATAAGAAAAAAAACTAAACTCTTAAGTGTTTCTAACTCAATGAATAAGAGAGAAAACTTGAGTCCCTTTAACGTTTATTATCTATTGTCACCTGCAATTCAAAAATCGAATAACCGAAAATAAAGCCCACATTTAAGTATGCTTTTAAAGGAGAACTGCATGCTAAAACCAACCTATTTTTTTTAATCTATTTATATAGTAGATTAACTCTGTGATTTTTTTTTTCAAACTAGTCAAATCACATTGAGAAATGAAATATAAAAGGCAAAAAAACTCTCGAGAGAAGGTTTGATACCGTGGTCGCAAATTTGATTGTCAGCGGTGTAATATATGACGTAGGTAACGATATTCAGAGCATAAATATGATAGTTTGCTTCGACATTTTGAGGCAATTTAGGTCTAGAAAATTGTTTTCTTTATTACAAGCCGGAAACCGCAAATTATTTGTTTTTCTCTGTTTTAATTTTTATTGTAATTACGTCATAAATAACCGCTGCCATCATATATCGAGGCACCCACCATGCTCGGCAAGAATAGATTAACTAATAACAGACAATATTAAACTGAGTAACAGGATAAAAGATATGCTCAGCTTGTTAGTTTTCTCTTAATGCATATAATAAGTAGGTATGGACAACAAACATAAATTGTCTGTAATTAGTTAATCTATTCATCGAGTATCACTTCACCTGTCTCATATTTCTGTAATATATATTTCACACTGTAAACACTAGTTCATTCGCACTGAAGATGGCTTATAGTTAAGTCAAAACATTTTTGCATTAAAAACAATTGTCGTTTATTTTAAATGCCTTATTACTTTTGTGCTGATCAGATCATATGGTTATTGCTGTGTGCGAGTAAAGCGAGCGAACTGCGAAATAAATGCTGTGTACGGTCGGAATGAATTCTGGGTTAAGCAATGTACTGGTGGGGTGAAGGGTTCTGTCTGTACCTAAACCTCGTTCTCGTGCATGTTGATACTGCACGTGCCACTGTTCTGACATACGCAATAGTTATTCATTTCGTGGTCCATTGATTACGAGTAGTTGAAGCTTGGAGTTTTGGAAAATTGTTAAAGTTGTCAGTGTTCTGAGGCTTAAGTTGAGCAGTTTTGGATTAATTTGAGTTTAAGATCACGTGCACACTGTATGGAAATCTCAAATATAGAAAGTGTTTGTTCTGGTCCAATTTCAAAAACTACCTTGGTTCAAAACATCCTTTAATCTACATCTTTGTAGATTTTGTTATCGCAAAAAACATTTGCAAACTACCACTAAAACCGAAAACAACTGCAACAGAGCTCACATGCAGCATTTCCCATACATATTTGATTACTACCAGTATATATCATATAATTAAAAAGTTATACTTAATACTTAAAGTTACATGGAACTAGAAAGTTTATACTGAGCCAGTTTACCTGAAGGTACTCAGAATCGCTACACCAGATCGTCAGTTTTTCTAGATTGAAGTAAAGAGCAGGAGGCAAGACTCCATCCGGTATAAACAGCCATTCATCCTCAACTGAAACCGTGCATCGGTTATATGTTACATCTTCAGATATTGAGTATTCGTTAAAACACCAAACGTTAAAATATCAAAATGATATAAAAGTGTTTAAAAGTTGAAAGTTAAAACAAACGTTTTTGTCTCATAGTAAATTTTAGGTTAAAATTAGAACTTAACGGAAACAACGTAGTTATATATAGTTAATTGATGTTAAGTTATCCACGAGGGGAATAGAGATAAAGAGAAGGTTTGAGCTTGTTTATTCAAACTGGGACGGAAATTTCCAATAATTAACGATCGGAGGATAGTCCAGGGAAAGGCAGGAGAGACAGCTTTCCAAGAGAAAGAGTAGCTTGGGTTTATAAAGGCGAGATGTCGGGCTGGTTCAGATAATCTCATGTCACTATAAAACATTCTTGAGGTATCACCGACATAACGAGGTCCGCAGTTGCACGCGCCGTGGTAGACACGTGAGGAGGATGTTTATTTTTATCTTTACTGTTAAATAGGGACTTGATTTTCTTTGTTTTTATAGAATTTGGGGTCTGCATTGGCCTTTAGTGAAGAACTAAAAACACTGTAAATACCTCAGATATATACTAAGACATGAAATTTTGTCACAAAGGGGAGAAAGACTGGGAAGAGCATGGAGCGTTTGAAAAAACATAATTTTGGAGAGAGAAGAAATTTACTCGTAAAATCAAAAATCAAATTTATTGAGATTGTCTACAGGAATGGACTAGCTATTCAATTTGCTCAAAACAGAAACACGACAGCATAGTTTTCTAAATAAAGTTGAACATCGCACACTAAATGATTTGATTGAAAAGCTTACAGCTCCACAGTAGAAAATTCAATTGTAAAACGCAGCATAACGCTTGTTTGACCTTAAAAAGCGTCCTAGCTTAGGTGTCAGCCTAACTTAGCTTGGCGTGATAACACAAACGTTACGAAATGGGGATCTTCTGATTGGAAAGCAGAGATCGTACTAACTGCAAAAATCACGTTCGCTTAGAGACGTCTAGCGCATGTAAATAAAACACTTTCATTTCGTAGATTTCTTATTTTATGCATATATGATGCGCTGATGTCCGTCGTGTCTTGGATGTATACTATATGAAGTCCTTAAAAATTCGAGATGACGAGACTATCGGTCTTTTCGGGTAATTTCGTTTGTGTATTTTCGGAAGTAGATAAGATATTGTTATCTACTTTGTCACCTTTAGGAGTGCATTTCTACTTTCTTACGAGGTTGTTAAGACATTCATTAAACAATTGTTCGAGGTCTTTTATAAGATTATCTTCTTTCATCGCAAAAGACAATTTTACAATTCGTGAAGGGTAGAAAAGCCTGTACATGAATCCAAGGTGATCATTGAACAGGCACAGTTATAGAAGTGGATATAGTTATCATGACAAACGGATTAGCATTTCCATTATTTTCCACTTCTCTAGCAGCGCTAAGTCAACCTTTCACTTGGTTTCAGTTTACAGGCTTGGTTACCTTTTATGAACTGTGAAATAATCTATAACTTTTTGAATTTAGAATGACAGTTGCTCTATACCGATTTATCTACCAGTTGTATAACTATATTTTTTTGCGGCTCAATCTTTTAAAAGCATTCTTTTTCAGGCTTTATATGAGGTCCGTTTACCGTAGGATAACTACATTGTTTATTGGCGTCATTCATGTTCAAGGGAGGCCGGGTGTTTCAGATGTGGTAGCTTCAGAGAAATGAACTATTTTATTTATTTGTTTATCGTTTGACTCATTTTATTGTATGTCCGTGTGCGCTCCGAGGTTTGTTTCTGTTTTATATACTTAAACTAGAATCAAGGTTAGTACAGGAGTCAAAGACTTTTCAAGGCCCAGTCCTTCAAAGTTCAAGGAATACTTTCGCAAAGGTTTGAGTATAACTAACATTTTACGGTGTTCAACTTACCAATAGAGACAAATCTCTCCCTGGGAAACCCTACAGTTACCATCTATATAAAATTGTCCGGCTGCGTTGCCAGCGTGGTTGATCCTTGTGGTGTAGCGGTTTTAACACGTCGGACTAGTAAACCGAAGATGTGGGGTTCGAATCCCGCCAAGGGCTTATATATGATATTTTTCTCTTATTTCTTTCTTGCTATATATATATACGCCATGTGAACATGCCATGGATGTACCCTATATAGCCCCAACCCTAACCCTAACCTTGGGGTGTATCCATGGCATATTCGCATGGCGTATATACCATAAACTTTGAGCAGCGATATAGTAGCGAAGAAATTTTTGTAAACCTCTTTACTGCATTAATTTATTTATACTTTTACATACAAAGTGTACGCTTCTTTTTCACAATTTATACTGCTACGTCGCCTCTCCATTTTGGAATAATTTGATGTCCTTTCATCCTAAAATGGAGCCTGCGTGCGGGCACTTCAGCATTCTTTATTGCCCGTTCTAAAGCTTCTCCCGTCCCCCGTACCAATCCCTCCCCCCTCCCTCCAAGACTGTTTTAGCTGGCTGTTTGCGGATTTTTTTAACGAGTGATCGAAGGGTATGTTTCAAAGCGAGTCTAAGTGCGAAGCCATTCTATGAAAATGACTTTGCTTTGCATGAAAATGAAACGAAATGCAGAACTCATTTTTATATGAAAGGTTGCACGCTTACTGACTCGTTTTGAATCAGATGCACAAGAAAACTCGGAAATGGCCCATAGAAAAACTCGATGAAGCAGCCAACTTTTTATAAATTGCCGTAATAACGGACTTGTGATTGATATTTTTTAAATTTCTTGGAGAATTTTGTGTAGATCGTAGATTGTTTTTTTTTGTAAATCACATTTCGGTTCTTTTATTAACTTCAAACATGACCTCATCAACGTTATTAGGGACTTTAAAATGCGAGGACGGCGACGACGACGAGAAAGGCAAAAAACAATGACCTTAATTACAAAATACAATTGCTGCACGTTGGAATGCAGCAAACTGACCAGCTACTCACCGTCTTCAATGATACGCCGCGAAAAGCTCACTTTTGGGGTCCGTGGGCAACAACAACGTCAAACAACAAAATTTGGCAGTTTTTGATTGTCTTTGTCAATGAAACTTTTACCATTTACTGCTCGACAATTTTGTGCAAAGTCTAAAGAGAAAATTTATCGATGATCTAAAACGGAAAAATTAAGCGGGAAATAATATTTCTCACAACCGCCGTCGTCTTTGCTTCCGTTCTCGTTTCTTAAAGCAATTAGGATGCGACGTGGAGGACTAAGGCAGAGAACAATACAAAATACAATAACTGCACGTTGGAATGCACCCAAGGAAGTTGAGACCTAAATAATGGTTAACTGAGCTTCTGAAGATCTAAAAAACCTTCAACGCTTGTCCTCAATCCAGACGCCGTACTAAATGGACACACGCTGATGCGACTGTGATCTTGAAGAATGACAGAACCGGTCAAACTTGAACCTTTAAAAAGAAAACGAAGAACGTGTTCAAATGACTTGGAATTGATAGTGTAGTTGGTAAAAGGAAAGCCTTTGGTGGAAAGGTTTAAGGTTGATTCACACTAAAAGTTCAAAGCAAAATCATAAGAAACTGGAAACAAATTCATTATCTCACACTTATTGTTATATGCTTATGTCTTATGTGTGAGCCGGTCTCGCATATTTCAAATTATTTTACGAGCCTAGTGGCCCGTGGGGTCGCCGCTTACCTCCGGAATCCGAAGTGTTGAGCGGAAGAGAGTCTTTGACTCTACCTGGAGGGGACACTAATCCATCAGCTCCCAGCAGACGCTGGTACTCATTTACCTACCCCGGAGGGATGGAAAGCTGAGTTGGCTTAGGCGGAAAAGAAGACCACACAAGTATTCGAATCTCGGCAACATTCCGGGATCAAACTGGGTACCTTGTGGTTGGAAAACAGAGATCGTACCAACTGCGCCAACCACGACTCGACTAAGCATAAGAGAGTGGAAAAATTTTAATTTTTTTATGATTATGCTTTTGCAAAGTTTGAACGAGCATCTGGTTCGATTTCCTAAATACTATATCTTGTGGTAAAAGCGTGATGCTTGTGGGATGTGGCTATCAAGATAAAAGTCAAGTGTAGATAGCACAAATGTGCTAGATGTAGGGGTAAAGCCCACTACCCAAGTAGCCATAGTGCCCAATGTCCTGGCTTCAAGTTAGCTACTAGCACATTTGTGGTATCTACACTTGATCTTATCTTCAAAACCACACCCCACAAGCATTACGCTTTTACCTCAACATATATTCTTTCTGGGAAGCTGAGTCTGCTGGCTAGCTATGCCATGCTGATGAGGCCTAAAAAGGCCGAAACAACTGTCCATTACTGTTAGCAATCAGGCTCACTATTTTTATGGTATATTTAGGGTCAAGCCCACAACTAATGTGGCCATATATAAATTATAGTGGCCCTATATCGAGGCTTCAAGTTAGCTACTAGCAAGTACTAGCACATTTGTGCTATCTACACTAGTTTAAAATGGTACGACTATTTGATAAGGCAATAATCTATCGGGGAAAAAGCTTGGGTTCGATTATCCATTAAAAGTAAGGGTTTGGAATAAACAGCAAAAATTATTCATTGGAAATTGTGTGAATTACGGAATATAAACGTAGTAACTGAACGTGGTAAAGTCATAATCCTGAGAAAACCTTGAATCGGATGAGTGCAACTTTTTATCGCATCTTTAAATCCTGATGGACAGATGGTTTGAACATAACAGACCGGATATTGTAGTGTTTGATCAGGAGAACAGGAAAAGAGAAAATTGGACAATTATATAGAGAGAGTACAAATTAGTGAGGTTATGGGAATTGAAAAAATGTTGTATTATACTAGTTGCACGTATTTGGCTCGGTTGGAACAAAACTAATAAGATTACCTTTAAATAAAAGAAATTGATATACAAAACCAAGCAGAATTACTGCAATACGCATGCAGCCTCCTATAGCTAGGGTCAACAATTAATATACAAGTAATAAAATGTGATATCTTAAACTACAGGTTACAATCCGATGTCGTATAGATGGTGCCTGCAAATTGGAATCTGAGATAAAGTGAGGATAATAATGAATTTATTTAAGTATCAAATTTAGCAGGCCAAAGGCTTTACAATCCTGTCACATGTATATACGATAGGTGATATAATACGCATGCGCACTTTTTCATAATAGCCTACCACAATAACTATAAAGTGCTGTCAGAAGCATGCTTTACTAATATCATTTTTCTACAATTCAGACACCTGTCACATGACAGAGATACAAACACATAAACATTGAGGTCTCCGAGCGCCGATGGTTTTTTTAAACTTTCTTATCCATGAACCCGGAAGTAAAAACATAACAAAATAATGTTACTCGAACCGCGGCTACTAGTACTGGTATTATAAAATTATTGCACCTGGTCTCCAAGGAGGTGTGCCTTCTGTCTTCCATTTGCCGCTGGGCTGATATTTAGGAGCCGAGGAAACAACACCAGTACGGTGAAGAGCAGGAGATTTGCCTGAACTGTTGAACTGAAGGAGAGAGAAATGCTGCATTACTAAGTTAACTTGTCCCGAATAAAAACACTGATAGCGAGGCCTGAAGCAAAGCCTTTACCGAGCCTACTAGACAATACAATGTACATATATCTTATTAGACAGTTTAGTATGTAGTATGGCTGGATTTTTTTACGAGTCTTGTAGTATTTTGACGAGCCCGAAGGGCGAGTCAAAATACACAGGACGAGTAAAAATATTAGCCA
>JAOTRI020151829.1:0-10173 GCA_028564885.2 Zoanthus sanctaehelenae
TACCACATTTTGACGTCATCTGTGATCTATTACTGAACAGACGCACGGCAACATGGAATCTATTTGTTAAATAGAAAACTGTCGCTGGAGTAAAAGCTCAAAAAAAGTCATTTCGCTTTATATAGGCAGTAGTTTGAATGTTTTGAAGATAATTGGTATTGACTGCCCAAAATAAAGCAAAATCACCTTTAGAATCGATTTTGACCAGTTGCAGGCGTGGATTTTTAAAAGTGAACAAAGCCAAAGGTTGCTTATATAGTTTATGTTTTTCCTGTGCCTTAGAAAATAAAGGTATTTGAGCTTTTCCACATTCTGAGCGGTAGTATTTTATTAGGTTTTCTTGTCATTTCTTACGAGCAACCATCAAAATGGCAAGAATTAATATTATTTGCGTACGTTACCAAATGGCGCCAAAACAGTGTGCTGTATACGATGTTGCTTCTGGGCCACAATGCGTTTATTAAACATGGTACAAAATAAAAGTAAGTTTACAGAATGAAAGATTTATAAGGCAGCAGCAAAATTTTCAAACTGTTTCACGATTCAACTCTTTGCGACTGTTTTGTCCAAGTCCTATACAACTACTAAACTTGCCTTATTTTGTTTTAATTACTTCTTCAGTTGACACCCCAGATCCTTACGTCCAAGTGTGGGTCTCTAATGGTCCAAACAAAAAGAAAAGAACAAGAACTATACAAAATGACAAGAATCCGGTGTGGAACCAAACATTTCGTTTCGTTCTGGAATCAGGTTCAACCAACATACTACGTAAGTTAATTTGCTGTTTAGAGACCAAGTGGAAGGGGGGTGAATAATAGGTTGAATATATTCTTACGAATCGTTGACTTTAGAAATCCCGTTTCTAAAATGACTGTGGTATCAAAACGCTTCAAAATAACAGATCCTTTTAGGATTAAAATATACAATAATTGTAATACCTATAATCATGCAGTAATGTTTTATTTTCAAATATTTTTCTAGACTGCAAAACAGTCTCTTCTTTCACCGGAGATAGAAAATCCAAGCGCGTTCATCATATGGGAAACTGGGAAGAGGAAATGGACGTGCGAACGGGAACGAAAAGGAATGGGAACGATTTTTCAAGCAAATTTATCTTTTTAATAAAATCTGGGAGCTTGGGCAATATTCAGCAAAATATTAGGAACCTTTAGCAACGAGGACGGGCCGAATGTAAACGACAACAGCTCCAAAAAATTACCTTTTTAATTTGCTCTTTATTTATTTGTTCGGGTCATGAAGGTTTTATTTCTTTGCGTCACGCTTTGTCAATAGAAAAACGATTAAATGAAGCTAAACAAATACTGAGAAACTTTTTGTTTTTACGTACACGTAGTTCCGACAACATCAAAAAACGTGTTTTCATGTTCTAATTTTAGCGACAACTCCGCGCACGTGCTGCGCTCGGAGCATTCCAACGTGCATTTATTGTATTTACTATTGTTGTCTGCCTTCCTCTTCGGCGTCGCCGTCCTCGTCAACTTTTAACCCTCAATAATCGTACAAAGTATCTCCTTATTATTAAAAAAGTGTATAGTAATCATATTTATTATATAGCTATGATACGCGTGCTCATATTGGTTCAAATCTATGCTTTATTTAAGAAATAAAACATTTTTTCTGTGCCTTTATAGCGTTATGAAAACCGAGGTGCACGTTTGGGAGAATTCGAGAGCTGATCAGTGAAGCACGAGACGCAGTCGAGTGCTTCAATGATCTGCTCGAGAATTTCCCAAACGTGTACCTCTCGGCCAATAGAAACCACTGTACTATCTTAAATATTTTATAATACTCTGATAAAGCCTTGGTTTTCGCTTGCTTGTTTTGCGGATTGTTTTGCTATAGCATAAAAGCATTAGAGCACAATTTTCTTTGACTTTTGGGCGAAATAGAGCACTTGTGATGTTGGGAAAGGCACTCGAAACGTTGTAAAATCACTCATCTGCGGCTTATGATTTTACAACGTTCTCGTGTTTCTCCCAACATCACGCGTGCTCTGTTTCGCCGATAAAGTCATAGAAAGTTGTGCTCTAATGCTTAAATAATATACACCAGGTATTACATTGAAAGAGGCGGATATCTTCAAGTATGATGACACTGTTGGTAAAACACAAGAGCTAAATTTAAGTGAGCATCCGATAAATGAGCCAACGCTTCACTCTTTACTGTTTGGAAAGGTAAGCAGAATTTGAAACTCGAACAAAAAACGTTTTCATTTATTGACAGAAGTATAAGATAAACAAGTACGGGCAAGGTTGACTCAGTCCAATCCTTGGATTTGCCGAGATTTGGATATTTGTGTGACCTTCTTTTCCGCCTTAGCAAACTAACTTTCCTTCCTTCCGGGTTAGGTAAATGAGACCAGTATCTGCTGGGAGATACGAATATTTGTGTGACCTTCTTTTCCGCCTAAGCAAACCAACTTTCTATTCTTCCGGGTTAGGTAAATGAGACCAGTATCTGCTGGGAACTAACCAGCGGTGGATTGGTGTTCCGTCCTTGGGAGTCTCATCTGGTTAACGCTACAGAAACCAGAGATAAGCGTGGTCTCCATTGCTCCTTGGTTTGTAAAAGGTTCAGCTTTTAGAAACAATGGAAATAGTATAATGGATTTGTAGCCTGCGTAACCAGCGATCTTGCTGTGAGGACAAAAACTACTGGGTTTCACGCTTAAAAATAGCTTAAAAGGGGATTACTCTTGGAAATAGGAGATTCAATCTCTTACCCTTCAATCTATCTTGTTAATAGAAAGCTTAAGCACCGGGATATATGTTCACGACGGAGATCAACTCTCTGAGAGTAGACTTGATCAAGAACGGCATTTTCAGCGCAACAAGGCACGAAAACAAACTTTGAACAGCTCAAGCATAAACAAAATATCGTAAAACGGGTTGCACGTACAACAAAAACCTGGAGCAAAAGACAATGTTAAAGTTATTGTAAGCCTAATAACTTACTTTCTAAAGAGATTTATTGACAATTTATTTGGTGCTTGAAAATAATTCGCAGTTCTGACAGGCCAACACGAAGGCAAAAACAGGCCTCTGTGAAAATCACCGCATGACATCTTCAGGAACGCGACATCTGTTCACAGTTTAGTTCCGGTTAGCCATCGTGACAACATGCAACATGTTGCTTAAACTCTCTTAATCTCTCGTCATTGAGGCAAATTTACTGGGAAACAATCCACCTTCATGAATGGAAACTTAATAGACATGACGAAATTCGCACTTTGATTGGTTTATCAGATAGAGTATTGCATGCACATCAGTACCAGTTTACCTGTGAATATTGGACTAGCGACTTTGTTAAGATCAATTCTTTCTTTTGGTCAAGATTCTTTGTTCAAACTATAAGTTGTTTATATTTTGTACGGATGAGTTGAAGCATGGGATCCAGTCCGTATTGCAGGCTGAAAATTGATGTAGTTGTGGTCACCAAGAATATTTGTAGAACTAAAGCAGCAGTGGCTAATGAGATACTCCTATATCTCGTTCAATATTCTGTCTCCATATACTCACTTCCACTCTTGCTAGATAAGTAGGACGAAATTTCTTAGCATTACATCATTATGACAACAAACTTTTTAAAAACTTTTAAAAACTGTATAACGTCTGTTATTTTAATTGTGATGTTCATTGTAATTTATAAATCTGCATATCTTATAACAGAACTCATACGTCGATTTGGAACTCCTGATAACACCAAACAGGTATTTACTCTTTTGATATGCCACAGCAATTACTAAAAACTGTTACACGACTTAAATAGTAATAAATAATATTTAAATAATATTTAATGCTTATGTTGCGCACGTCTTAGATAGTCTAGATGGTCTCAGATGGTCTTAGATGATCTTAGATAGTCCGCAACAGTGGGCCAGTCACATATTTTAATCACCGTGTTTAGATGCCCTTAGTAATGAAGACAGACCACAAGACGGGAAACTGCTACCCTGCTCTGGGTTCTTTTAGGCTCTAACATATAAAGTGTGCAGAGAATGGACGTATGGGTTAACATCCCTATGCTTGAAGACGAGAAAGTCTAACCATTTGTAGATTATGAGAGCAAAGACAGCACCTTCTCGATTATTTTAAGACACTTAGTATTTGTCTTTCCGGGAATCGAACCCGAGCCTCACGCACGTTAGACACATTAAGCTAACCAACATTTTACTTAACGTCAGTTGCGAAGGGAGTGGCTGCCTATTCTTTCTAAACAAAAATTGCAGAAGTTGACAAAGCCGGAAATGAACTTTGCAATTTTATGGATCATATCCATGTTACAACTCACTTTGCTCAAACGATCAATTAAAACGCCAATGAAAGTTTATTAAGCTATCATAAAAAAAGCAACCGGTTTGAATGTAATTCGTGTAACAAACCCAAAACTAGAGATGCAAGTTCCTGCATGGTTAGCATTCTTTGAATATCATCTTTAATAAAAACAGTAGGAAACAATGATATCAATAATTGTGATAGTAATAATCATGATTATAATAATTTGATGATGTAATGATTACCATGACGACGGTGATGAGGATGTTGATGGTTGTGGTGTCAGTGATAATAAGGATGACGCTGATCATGACTTCAATAATTATGATGTTGTCAATAACGACAATAATTAAAGTGATGGCAATAGAGATGATTATAATGATGGTAAATGAGGTGAGGCTGAGTGTGGATGGTGTAGCTGGTAAGATTTATACCTTCCGATACATGGTCCCCGAGTCGACATCTGATCTGTTAGTATTCGAATATTTGTGTGACCTTCTTCACTACCTAAGCCAACTCAGCTTTCCATCCTTCCGGGGTAGGTAAATGAGTACCAACATCTGCTGTGAGATTTGAATATTTGTGTGACCTTCTTTACTGCCTAAGCCAACTCAGCTTTCCATCCTTCCAGGGTAGGTAAATGAGTACCAGCATCTGCTGTGAGATTGGAATATTTGGGTGACCTTCTTTACTGCCTAAACTAACTCAGCTTTCCATCCTTCTGGAATCGGTAAATGAGTAACGGCTTCTGCTTGGAGCTAACATGCGATTTATTAATGGCCTATTCAGGTGCAGTCGAAGGCTCCCGTCGGCTTAACACTACAGAAACCGGGTATAAGTGCCGGTTCCATGGGCTACGTTGCTCATAAAGGATTAAATTGAGCTAATTAACGCCCTGATGACGATCATCATAAGGACCGTAAAGTTAAACACATCTTTGGTTGGCCTCTTTCCATTTTTAACTTTGTGAAATTTAGTTGCAAGAAAACTCTCTTTTGTTGCTCACTTTGCAGAAGACGTAGCATTATCCGAAAATGTCTTTTGGGCTCAAGAAAACAGAAAAATGTCGAGTTAATTGACACGTCGTTCAATAAACAGAACATAGCGGTTCAGGTGAGACAGTTGCGCAGATTTCATGTGTTTTGATTATAATTATAACCAATTTTTATTTCACGAGAGTAATAATAAATAACCTAAATAGTCCAGTCTTGAGTTTCCCAATACCGCTTGACATAACGAAAGCGCAGGTTGCTCAGAGTAAGTCTCGAGGTGATGTTGAATATCCACATATTCCAACAAGAACCTACTGAGCTGAAAGTATCACAATACGCGGCTTTGCGAATACTTCATAAAATCGTTGAAATTTTCGAATATTTAGCTTGAAATCAAGACAAAGCCTGAGTAGCACGCGCCCTCGTTGTTTATATCCAGCGGTATTCTTGAATTCGAAAATGATCTATTAAAGCTAACAATCTTGTTTGTGGTCCTAATTTTTTCTACACTAAGGAAGACGGAGATCTTTCAATGACAGACAATCAAACAAACTAAGATTTAAATTTCCGTGGACGTTTGGCTTAACATACTTATCCGGGAATAATAGACCATATTACAGTTCCTGAAAGGTAACCAAGCTTCTACATGAAACTGAGGCTTAGGGTGACCTGACACAGTTAGAGGAGTGGAAATAATTATCATAAGAAAGACTTTCACATCTCTAACTGTGATATGGTCACCCTAAGCCTCAGTTTCCTGTAGTAGCGTGGTTACCTTTCAGGAACTGTAAAATGGTCTATTTAATGTCTAACCATTTTCATATATTAAAGCAAAGGCAGCTTCTTGTCTTCACTTGTTTTGTGACCTTGAATGTTGGTCCAGATGGGAATTCAGATCGAGGCTCCTGTACGATAGACTGCCACCTTACCTGTTAGTTAACCAGACGGCGGTATGTTAAAAATAATTATAAATTAAAGCTGATATTACGCACTCTCTGATTGGCTGTGCAGCGTTAATTTAATTCTCAATAAAATCACAGAGCGGTTTTATCAATTTTGACTTGCCACTCTGTTTTATAAAAGAAATAAAAAGACTCGCCCTGTTTGCTTTGTTCAGTTATAGAACCACTTGTGCGGAATTTTAAGTTCAATGAAGAAATGCGAGAAAAGCTCGCCTGTGGCTTTTTTCGTGAACTTAAAACTTCAGGCGTGGTTCTATAACTGAACAGAGCGCGCGGGTTCGTTTTTTATTTCTATGTTAAAAAGAATCACCCACTTATTTTGTTTCAGGCACGATCTGGGTCACGTGTTTCCGTACAAGTAACTGTATTGAGAGGAAGAAATGTAACGATGGGAAAGATACGTGATTTGCGTAAGTTGAAGGTTTACTTGGTATTCACTACGTGATTTGCGTAAGTTTAAGGCTTACTTGGTATTCGCTACGTGATTTGCGTAAGTTGAAGGTTTGCTCGGTATTTGCTACGTGATCTGCGTAAGTTGAAGGCTTGCTTGGTGTTCGCTACGTGATTTGCGTAAGTTTAGGGTTTACTTCACTGGTGTTCACGTAGAAGAGAGAGAGCGTGCTTGGCGTAATTGGTAGAATGTCTGCCTTCTGGCATCAACGTCCCCAGTTTGATACCTGCTTTTCAACCTAAACTAACTCAGCTTTCCATCCTCTCGGAGTATAGGTAAATTAGAATCAGCATCTGCTGTGAGCTAATCTGCGATGGATTAGTGTCCCGTCCAGGGGAAGTCAAATACCCTCAACTGCTTAAAACTGCACAAACTGGAGGCAGCAATAGCTCTTCGGCTGGGAAAGGTTTTAGCTTTGTTACAGAAGCAACTCGTATGCATTTCCAAAAATTTTTGTATCCACAACTTTTCTGTTGTACCTTTCGTCCTCTCGTATACCCACGATCATCAGCAGTTTCTCCGGAAACTTTTTAATCCGATATTTGCAACAACATCATAGTATCTAATTGTTCTGTTTCTGTGCAAGCTGTAGCATATCAATTACCATTAGCAATAAAGGATTCTAACACAAAGTTCTAAGCAAAGTAAAAGGAATGAATTTTGTTGCAAATTAGAAGTGGAAAATTGCTATGTGCGCATGTTCTGCATATGATACTCTATGAGAATTCCGGAGACTACAATGAATTCTGGAGCTTTTCAGTTACATGTGGAAGAGAAATTGTTAAACCGGAATTTGATCGGCAACAAAGAAAATGGGATACAAAAGTATTATTAGGTATATGTGTGACATGGTCCTCGTGATAGGCAATGTGTATATATTTGTTGTATTTGTGGAATTAACATAGTGTTTTTTCAGTATGGTAGCTTTTATCCGGGTAACAGGACACCACCTACCGAGCTTTTTAACTGAAGCATGATTAAAAGACACAAAGGAAAGGAGTAAATCACATTTCATCAAACAAATTGATGCACTGTTGTCATTTATTTACGTTAAAAATGTTTTCATGTTTTACGAATAAAACTAACTAAAGCATAAAGATAAATTCGTCAGATAGCCAGTCTAACTTTACAGAGCACTTATTTCTAGCTCTGAAATGATTGCTCACAACAGGACCATCTGCACTCCCGTGTTTTTTGGGGTTTTGCGATTTTAGAAAGGCTGTCAGATAGAATAAAGTAAAGATAAACCTTTATTTGTTTACTTAAATGTCTAAATGTTATTTTGGATATGAATTCGAATTAGTCTTCAACTCAGAAGCGAGATTCTAAGGTGTGAGGAAACTTGATTGGACGTGGTGGTGGGAGATCGGTAGACTGGTTTATGTATACGCGCTACCACTTCATTTTCTTTTATATTGACCACTTTACAGTTGACACGCCAGATCCTTATGTGGAACTTAGTATTCCAAACACACCATATCAGTCTCTACGCACGCAAACCGTGAGTAATACCAAAAATCCAGAATGGCATGAAAAATTCAAGTTTGTTCTTGATCCAGAAACGACAAACATACTTCGTAAGTACTAAAATATTAATGATAGATATAAAGATTTTTAAAAGTAGAGCTTCGTTCGAGTTAGGATAGTTTAAGTTATTACTTTGTCAATGTGTAAGCCGCGTTAATATATGTCATTCAGTTGTGATTTCCGTGTTTGTTTTCCCGATTTTAGCTTTTCTTTATCTATAGGATAATTCACATTCTCTTCAATGTATTAATCCATTTGAGAAAGAACCGCGAAAAATTGGGTTTTCGATGCCGAACATATTTTCTCCATCTCTCCCCAATCCTCTAACGTCCGCTCTGCAGACTATACTGCAATGATCATATTTTTTGTTCGATATGCGATGCTGATAACGCTACAAAAAGATCGAAACAAATCTATATATAGCTGGTTCGTGCATTGAATTTTTAGATTTTGGAGCTAATGCCCAATAATCACGTGACCTTCAGGCTAGCTACAGGCAATACATGTCAGTTTTGTATTCCAGGATTCCATGATGTGAAACACAGATCCCAGGTTCTGCATCCAAGATTCCATCTCAGTTGATTTCGGATTCCAAAAGTTCTGTTTTCCAGGATTCCAGATTCACATATATCCATTTTCCGGGATCCAGTATTCCACAAGCAAATACTTTCTAAATTCTGGATTTCAAGAGCAAATGCTACTGAGTTTCTGAATCTAGAGTGACCCTGACTACAGTACGAATTTAGTTATTTACATAAAATATGAAGTTAATTTTCTATATCTAACAATCAGGAATTTTGGTATTTAAAACTGCTAAGTTCCATCCATTTTCTCATTTTAGAGGTTAATTTAAAAGAGAAGGACACGTTTAAACATGATGACTTTATTGGCGAAACACAAGAGTTTGAGTTGAACGACCTCCCCGTCGACCAAACTACGTTTCATTCTTTCAATTTTAACGAGGTAGGTTTGCACATAAAGATAGTTTTTTTTTAAAAAAAAAATCTAAATAAATGTAAATTTAGATCTTTAACAAAAATGTTTTGCTTCTATGTCAGGTTAGCAACAGAATATATTGAGAAAACAATAATCCGAAAAGAATAAAAAAACAGTGGACCAATGGATAAATACATAAACAGACAAACAAAAATAACGGTATACCGTAGACAGACGGAATTTATAGACTCTTCAATAAACAAGTGTGTTCATAAACAAAAGAAAAGACAGAGTTTATTAACAATACATTCATTGACAATAGGTCAGCCATGTTGATGTGGAATTTGAAGTCCATCTGGAGAGGTAAGTTGTAGTAGAGTTTAATCGGTAAAACTCCAAGCCTAAAAGTTGCGTTTTAGAACGCAAAACTTGCCGTTTGTACAGTGGTAATACTCTGAAACGTTGACGATACCAGATTGTGTTATTTTAGTTACTTGCCAGGGAAGGGCAGCTGTGCAAGAGTCGATTAGTTATAAGCCAGGATTAAAACCTTAACTCGTGTTTCTGTCTTGGCGTGGTTCGGAGATTTTGGGCTGTCATTTTTGTTTTGATAGAAAATCTAAACAACGCTTCACAAATTATTATTTTTGTGTAGAAAAACCCCTTGAATTTAATATTTTAACTGTAGTTTCAAACAAAACAACACAAAGTAGACTGTGACATTGTACTGTTATAAATATCTTACATGACGTTGTTTCCCTCAACCTCACACAGAACAGATACCACAGACCTACGTCATAGTTTGGATTTGTGTGTCGAGGAGATCAAGTATTTAAAAAAGAGAAGAAAAGTTGTATATGACACCTTAAAGAAGATTTTGGGAGATAAAGCGCCTTCTAGTTTACAAGAGGTTTTTCTATTCATTATTATAATATAGATATCTGAACAGACGTAACTACAATGCTGTTAAAAAAAAATAGCAAAACAGCCACTGTTCATCAGCAGGATGC
>JAOTRI020151840.1:0-10173 GCA_028564885.2 Zoanthus sanctaehelenae
AAAAATTGGTCAATTTTGTTCATCTACACGAGCAAATAAAAATTGTCACATAAAAATTGCTCGTGTAGACGGGGCTTAAAAGTAAATAGTTTTATTCAACGGTCACGCTATCGACTTGCTAGGGTCACGCCCTACTTCTGTAAACCATCCGATATCAATTATTAATAAGCAACCTTCGACCAATGTAAACAATCTGCGCCTACAAGTCGTCAAAATCAATCAGATAATTTAGGTATATCTGAGAACATATGGCCCACCATGTAAAAATAAAAAAAAACCCTAATATACCTTTGCGTCTATTAAGTCTTCAAAAAACAAAATTTATACTACTACCTGATATAAACCAAATTGATTTTTATTTAAGGTCTTAAAGCTTTTACTTAAGCGATAGTTGTTCTTTATCAGCTTTTATAAAATAACCAAAATTGTACGCGCGCTGTTATTTGTTAAATAACTGTGGTTTATTGTGCCGGTAAGCCCACAGTTATTTCATAAAAGTAATAAAACATACTTTTCTATGGGTTTACTGCAATAATAAACCATTTGGTATGTTGGGAGAACACTTGAAAAGTTTTTGAACCCCTCGCCTTTGGCTCGGGATTTACCAACTTTTCTCGTGTTCTCCCAACATCCCGCGTGGTTTATTATGCAGGTAAACCCATAGAAAAGTATGTTTTAGTGCTTACATACACTCAGGTTATCGGACTTTTTGGTGCACGTCCAGAAGTTTTACCGCATTTTAGATCTATACGTTTATTGGACTTGAACTTGGACTTGACTGATCGTATGTATCGCATGTTCGCTGCTTGTGACATCCGAAGATTGCACTGTGTTCAAAATAAAGTAGAAGCGTAACGCTTGTGATATAAATCAAGGTTGCTGCATCATACCCAGCACGCATGTGCAACACAGTCATATTTTGTGTTCAGAATAGTAGGCTACACGCTTCGCACGCAGCAACAATGTGAACGTTCGAAGTAATACATCAAACACGAGAAACCGTGCTTTAAGTTTATCTCCGAGAAGAAACTGGAAACTATAACGAGCGCAGCGGGGTATTTTTAAAAAATTCAAAATGTTAAAAATGTGACGAAACATATCTCCAGTGTTTCATATATCTTCTCAATCGAAACTGAAACTGAAAAATAAACAAGGAAAAAAAATCGTAAATTATAAAATTTATATGGTTTTAAGATCACATTTAAAGCCATGGTCGCGGTTATGATTTCCTTTGTTTGAACGGGATGAAAAATTAAATGAATCTGACAACACAATAAGCTGAATTCAGTATACATTCTGTTAATCTAAACTGACATAAAACATAGCATTCGACATGCGTGATCTCCTTAAAGTTCATTTGGTAAACAAAATAGACGATCGTATCTTGATTTACAATCTCAAATTTGTACAAAGTTGCCTTTGTTATCACGAACTCTCGCGATTCAAACGTTCAACGTGAAGTGCGAATAACCAAAATGATGTTAACAACAACACCAAATATCCACAAATCTGACTTCAACATAGACAATAAAGGCACAGTTTTTGTCGTACTGAAAGTTTTCATAATAGAAATAAGCAGTGTGCAGTAAGGTGAAAACTTGATACAATCGATGGCAGATCTCGAAATACAAAGGCGTGTTTTTGGGGTACCATGCCCTCTGTTCCAATATTATCAATTTTAAAAACGGCCTTCAAAAACCAAGGCATGCCGTAAATTTCAAAGACTGGATAATTAAGAACCCAGAATAAGCGCCAATTTATTCTCGCCCTTTATAGACCTATATGGCAGTAGTACTTCAAAACAGGAGAATTCTCTTTTCCACTGGCTTGCGGCACATTGGACATTCTTGCATGCGATCACCACAGAGTTGACATGCGCCGTGTCCGCACAGGAATATCAGGTTTTTTCTCCGATCCATACAAACAGGACACATGGTCTAAAGAGAAACCCCAACGCGATAAGTCAGATTGGTTTTAAAATATTTTCAAAATTCTCAATCATTAGTTTTTAACTATTCCTCAAAAACATTAAACCTTACACCAAAAAAATGAACAATAATAGTAGCGTTATTAATAATGATAAATCTATTAATTACATGTAGTTATGTGTGGTTTACAGAAAAACACACCACTCGTAGTTTTCTTATAAAACTACATCCGGGATATGATTGACTTTTTATTATAGCTAAGGTCATTTGTTTGTTTTTCCTTTTTCCTTTTTTTTTCTTTTTTCTTTGTCTAGTGTATTTTGGAAAGAAAATATTTAACATAAACTTCATATGTTTGCGCCAAGGTGCATTATCCGTGTAACTACATTTTTATTTCGTTAATGTTCAATTTTGGAATTATGAAGGCTAATTACTGCAGTTCCGATGAGTCTGGATAACAGAGGTTTGACTTCGTCAAGTTTTCAATTCCTACTTGCTAAAAGCAGATGCACAACGAGCCACAATACCTGTTCTTTAATATCCTGTAACTGCTGTTGAAGTTGATCAAAATCCTGTGATGAAATTTCTTCTTTACAAGGGGCAATTTCAGTGAGAGCTGGTGGGGCTATAAAAACAATAAAAGACATGCATAGAGTTCTTGAAAATATATCATCCTCAACAGCAAAAGTTAAAGACAATATACCATTCGAAAAACGATCGATAGATGGATGAACGGAAATATGGATGGAAAAATGGATGGATAAATAGAAGAAAATAAGGATAGAAATATGAATGGGTGGATCGACGGATAGATAGATAAAGAATGAAAATATGGATGGAAGGATGGGTGAGTGCGTGTGTGGAAATATGTTTGGATGGTTGGGTGGATGGATAGATGATGGATGGATAGATGATGGATGGATAAAGGATGAAAATACGGATGAACGAATAGATGGATTGATTGAATTCTTTATTTAAACATGGTATGTTTTTCAAATTTAAATTTTGATGGATGAATAAATGGATGAAAAGATGGAAGGATTGATGGAATTAAGGTGGAACGATATATGAGGATGGATAAAAGATTAAGTGGTAAAGATGACCACGACGCTGATAAGCCGCAACATCATCGCCACAAACACTGAACTCAAACCAATCAAAAACGTGAAACAGTTTGTGGTTGTACAGATGTAAGGTGAGGCAGAACATTGTCCGATTCTGGAAATATACTCATTTTCCCTCTTTTAGATTATGGTTAGAAACAACGTTATGGGTTATTTAACCGTAGATTTAGGAGATTGTTTGGTTTTTTGCTAGGATATTAATTGGTGCAACCTACCTTTTCCTCCACAACAAACTATAAAAGAGACAGTTTCTACAATCTGAGCCCGGCACTGAACGCATTTCTTCATTAATAAACTACAGGCTGAAAAAAAAAACGATTTGTAAAATAAATCATCATGATTATATTATATATAATGGTAGAATTGGCAATAAAATTGACTGAAATGATGGGGAACAAGGAAATCTAGTAACTTGAGTTTTATCACCTGTTTGCAAAATAACAGTTTTTATTATCCAACTGCACCAATGACCGTACAAATAACACCACGAGAGGGTCTGGGGCGAGTACAAATATCCCGCCGTATTGAACATTTTGAGCGATTTTCGTACTCCAAAAAGTTGTTTTACCGTAGTTTTATTTTTTCTCGAATAATAAATTGGATAATAAATCACTTATTAAACAGTTTAGTACGGTGGCCCACAAGTGTCAAACGCAAACAAAACACCAAAACACATTACAACTTGAAAACACGTTCACAAACTCGAAAACAAATTCACAAAAGTCGAAAACACATTCGCAACCTCAAAACACATTCACAAAATTCAAAAACACATTCGCAAAAGTCGAAAACACATTCGCAAATTAAAAACACATTCACAAAAGTCAAAAACACATTCGCAAATAAAAAACACATTCACAAAAGTCAAAAACACATTCGAAAAAGTCGAAAACATATTCGCAAATCGAAAACACATTTGAAAATTCAAAACACATTCACAAAAGTCAAATAAAATTCGTAAATGTCCAAAACACATTCGCAAACGAAACACATTCGAAAATACAAAACACATTCGACCCAGGCTCCCTCCTCCATCACAGAAGGGACCGGTTTATGATCCAATATTGTGCACATCTAATTTGTACTAGATGAACTTTGAATTAAAAAAAAGTAGGTCGAGTCAGAGCATGAAAAATTGTCCCAGCTGTGTGCCAATCACAGGGTTTCACTGCTGATCAAAATGAGAGAAAGATTATTATTAGGACAATACTTTTGCTGACCGACACAGTCTATTACTATCTTGATCAACCCGTGCATGTATTTTACAATGTTATTTAGATAGTTCTCTATTTTATTTATTTTAAACTCTATTTTAAGTCCCTGTAATCAAGACAACAAACTATGTCAACCTCCTTTTTCGCCTTCTCTGCCGCCTTTATTAATTTTCTCGCCGCATTTTGGACAGAATTCAAAGGTATCTTCGAGACCTGCAAAACATGGTGGTCGTGAAAAGAGAAGGTTAGAACTCATCTCCATACTTCAGAAAGACGTCACGTCGAAGGCCGACTTGGTAACCGGTCCATTCTGTGGTAGAGGAGGGAGCCTGAGTCGAATGTGTTTTCTATTTTTCGAATGTGTTTTCGACTTTTGCGAATGTGTTTTCGACTTTTGCGAATATGTTTTCGACTTTTGTGAATGTGTTTTCGACTTTTGTAAATGTGTTTTCGACTTTTGTGAATGTGTTTTCGACTTTTGCGAAAGTGATTTCGACTTCTGTGAATGTGTTTCCGATTTTTGCGAATGTGTTTTCGAGTTTGCGAATGTGTTTTCGATTTTGTGAACTGTTGTAAATGTGTTTTGGTGTTTGCATTTGACACTTGTGGACCACCGTAGTTTTGTATGTAGTGTATAGCTGATATTTTTACTTGTCCTGTGTATTGTAACTCGTAAAAATATCCAGCCATACTACATACTAAACTGTCTAATAATATATTTTTATTTATTTTAAAGTACATATCTGCGAGAGCACATCTTGCTACAATTAGGATATTAATGATAATTATTTCGAAAAGTAAAGAGAGCGATAATCACGCAAACATTCTTATTTCGCACCAAAGACCATGTCCGTTCGGCACAAGAACTCTATTTAACCCTTTCAGTCCCAGTTGAATTATTAAGTTCTCCCAACCTGAGCCAATACTTTTCATTGTATAAGTTTGAGAGAATTTCACTTTTTATCTTCAGTAGTTTTCTTTGTTTGATCAGTTCTCATTTTCTCATTACCAAATGTCCTATTTTGTATTTGTTATGTAAGGAGAAGTTGAGTGTTGATAAATGATTGGCAGTGAAATTGTTAACTACTATTAGTAACTGAAGATATTATAATCATTAGCTTTTGTTAAGATATTATCACTTATTATTATAAATAATCATAGTAAAGTTGTACCATAATTCAGTAAAGTTTAAAAACTCAATAAAACATCTATCTATCTATTTAGAGCACACATGCATATAAAAGTAGGATTAACCAATAACGCCGTTGCTATTTTTATTATTGTGATGTTGTAACAGTTGATGCTGGCTTTGCTGTTTTGAACAACGGTTTCGTTATTGCTATAAACTAATTAGTGTCTAAAATGATCTGAAGATGAACTATCTAGCTAAAATAGTTCAAACACATAAATTGAACATTTTAAAAAAATATTTTGTCTTAACTTAGATAACCTTAACATTAGGCGGATTATGATGGTAATGATTTTGTTTTAGTGTGTTTGGTTTTAGTAATGTATACGTTTTTACAGGGATGCGTCACAGCCCATCGCCCAACCCCCAAGCAGGAGGGCCAGGAGTTGCAGTTCGTCTGGCCTTTCACATGGAACCTGCCCTGCAAGGTTAAACCTACCAGGGACTGAGGTTACAACTGATATAGCTCCCAGGATCACATTAAGATGCAACACTTGGGGCCTTATACGTAACATAGCGCGAAAAGACGAGAGAGAGATTTTATTTTTATTTTTAAAAGTACAGTGTTTTAAAATTATTATTATTACTAGTACTAATCATAGATTAGTGAAGTGCGTTCCATAGTCAAAGCTCGTTCAAATCTTGAATTTCATGGGAAGCTTACATGCTGAACTGGCCGAAACGACCCACGTCCAGACCAACTCGGAGAAACGCAAGATGGCGTCGATTTGGATCAACCACAAAATTGAGATTTTTTCCGCCTGCGCTGGAATGGAATTCAGATCATCTCGGAGAAACGCAAGATGGCGTCGATTTGGATCAACCACGAAATCGAGATTTTTTCCGCATGCGCAAGAATGGAACTCAGACCCACTCGGAGAAACGCAAGATGGCGTCGATTTGGATTAACCACAAAATTGAGATTTTTTCCGCCTGACGTCGAACGCAATAATCATTATCATTGTTGTTAACCTTTGTGCTACTGTTAATCTTACATTCACAGGACACCAAATGACCACACGGTTTAAACAGGACAGATGCTTTCTTGTCCGAACACACCATGCATTCTTCAATCTAGTATGAAATGAGCAAGTTATCTGTTTTAGAAGACTTTCTATCCAATGGAAGAGTGAGAATATAAAATTTCACCAATGATATTTAGCACTAAACTGAAAACTATTAGTAACACACTCAATGGTTGTGGTCTCACAAGGCAGTTTACAATTGTAAAGTTGGTTTACAAAAGTAAAAATAACCCCTGCAGAGTTTACGATTGGAAACTGTAAGATGGCAGTTCAAGACTTTCGTCAGTCCTTTCTCTCGTTTAGTTTCGCTTCACAGCGACAAAATTACTTTCGTCTGAAGCGTGTAACATGAAACATGGAGAACACTATGAAACTAGTTATCTTAACTTTTATTTTGAATTTGCCATCTCTGTATCAAAGAGCTAGCCGATTGGCCGGGCAAGAGCGTGAACATCTTGATTTAGCCCTTTCACTATAAGCACACCGCCATTGCACGCAGGTGGATTGGACTTTCGAGAATTGATGTTTGGCTATAGATTAATAACTCGTCGTGATTTTGCTTCTTACTTAACAATTTCCAACAACACACGTCTGCACAACGACCCTCAAAGACAAAGCTTCTACTGATAATGAATTATATCTGATGCTTCACGGCATTGTCTCTGAATGTTTACTTTTGACAGATTTTTGACAGGTTGACAGATTTTACAACTTTACACATACAAAACGTTGCCTTTCGAGGTCGGTTTATGATAGTAAATTTTTCTCTCATGTACCCTATATCTAAATAGAACTTACTATCGTCGAGTTTACGATGGTGAACTGTTAATGGCTGGTCTTACTTCAAAGGCACTCGGCAATTTACGATAATAAACTTTGCATTACTATAGTAAATCACAACCATGGTTGCAGTAGCCATTATCCCTTTTCTACAATACATGTAGCTAAAACAAACATTTCAGAAAAGGGCTGCAGAAGGTATGTTTTGTTAGAGAATTTGTAATGATGATGATGATGCTGATAATGATAATGGCCTAACCAGTCGGCAATAACCCCTTCCTCTTATATCCAAAAATAGGAAATAATAAACATTTGAGATGGGAGTCTCGTAGATATACGAAGAACTGAACTAGAAAAAAGACATGAAGAAAATTGAAACTAAAAATGAAAAGAGGCAATCTTAGCTAGAAACCGCTTTTCAAGTAGATCTTTGATTAATGCCTGAAACTTGCACCTTGGTCTTCTTATCTGACTTTTAAAACTTAATCCGACTTTTAAATTTTACTGGAAACTGACACATATCAAAGATAACGGAATAAATGAAAATATATTTCCATCAAGGGAAAGAGAAAGGGTTGAAAACATATTTTTTCTTTGCTGTTTCCAGACGTGTACAAAGAAGACAGTGAAGTAAAGGTCCACCAACTTCACTGAAACAATTATTTTTACGGAGAATTACCAAAATATGAAAGTTTAAGAAGATACTTTTATTTATCCTAATTCCTTCAGTAATATTACAAATGAAATTACCTTTATCAACGGAGGTCCTACAGAAACTAATAAGAAATTGGATTTATGTTATAAAAATCCTAAAAATAAGAATATAAAAATCTTATGTAATTATACTAAAACGATAAAATCAGGAAATATTTATAAGGTGTGATAAAAAAATGTCTTATCTACGAGTATCGATTATAAGACACTCCGCCATGGTAATAAATGGCCTTCTTTGTTGATTTCATCTTGATTTTTGGCAGTCTTATTTGGTTACTCTGCCTTGTGAACCTATTAATGCAATCTTTGTTGAAATGAAAATTGCGGACTCTTGTTCTCTAGCACTTTGTTAACCAATTCATGCTAGAACATTTTTCTCTCGTCAGTCAGATAAATTTGCATACTTCAAATAGTCTATTGACATATCGCTACTAGTTGATTTCATGAAAATTCTCGCCGCGCGTCTCTGGAGTTTTTTTTTTTCTGGAGTAGAAAGAAAATGATGTTAATTCTGGGGAAGGATTTGGTCCCAAAGACTTTTTTCGCACCCACCCTCCCCCAGCAAAATTTAAGCGTACGAGCCAGGTTTCAATATAAGGCTAATTTATCTTGGTCCTCGACTGTACGGGTACTTTGCACATGAAGCACTTTAGTTCGCACCCACCCTCCTCCAGAAAAATGTAAGCGTATACCGGGTCCGGGTTTCAATATAAAGCTAATTTACCTTGGTCCTCGACTGTACGGGTTCTTTGCACATGAGGCACTTTTTGACGCGGGGCGAGCACAGCGAGCAGGTGGCCACGTGTAAACACGGTCCAAACAGAGTATCACGTTTCATATCGGAACACACCATGCATTCCGTAAGACTCTCGTCCATGTTGTCGACCTTATTTGTGTTTACATTGTTTTTGGAGTTGTTCCCAGAAACCATAAACAGCTGATTATTAGGTGTGCTGTAAAAATCAAACAAAACACAGTGGCTTCAATTGTTTACTGTAAACACGGGGAGAAGCCTAGATAGTAAATTGGTCAAATATGTAGAGTGGTTACTTTCCAGGAAACTTAAGCTGATTAATAAGTGAACTGCAAAAATATAACAAAACACAGCCGTTTTAGTTGTCAGCTGCAAATAAGAGGAGTGGCCTGGGTAAAACAATGGTCAAACACGTGACGCGGTTACCTTCCTCGTTCCTTGTGACACTTAGCGAGTGCTTTACAGAGATTAGGATCAGGGCAGAGGTCCAGAGGTGACTGGTTCTTTTTGTTCTTGATATTCAAATCGGCTCCGTGAGCTGCAAGGAATAATGCGATTGATGCACTGCTCTTCTTGTCAGCCCCTTGTGTTCCAAGTCCCATAAGTAACTGAAAAAAATACATTTATCTAAATATTTAATTTTTTGGTAAAGGCAAGAGTTTTTAGTTATTGCGTGACATTATCTATAAGCAATATATCTTAGTATACACCACACCCGTGAATATCAGATAACATGAAATGAAAAAAGTCGTTGATATAAATATAAATGTTAAGGTGAGAAAAAGATTATAATTATAGTTCACAATTTACCAAGCCCAAAAATATCAGAACGATAAACCTCGCAAACGAATGCAAAAACAACGTTACCTATCCTCATGAAGCAAACACAAATCCGTAACACCCCTTAAATTTGCAGCCTAAACGCTAAATAAATCTTTAACGCACTCCCATTGACTGCAGTTTCGATGAAGTTGCTAGCGCACATCCGATTGGCTGAAAAATCCTTACATTACGTCCATTACAAGTACTCGAGATTTGTATTGCTTGAACTTCGTCAAGAAATGACTTTCATATATAGCACTCTAGATTTAATCAACAGAAAAACTCCCTCTCTCGGGTGGATGCTAAAGTATGGAACAAAAATTCCGGCTACAAACAGAGATATGTTAAAAAACGCTTTTAAAAATAAAAGCAAATAGCTTCTCCTTGAAAGTCTAAAATGAAACAGATACAATCCTGAATTAATAACAATTGAGTTAGCCTGCTTCTCTTTCCAGTTAAATGCATAAATACCAACTTTGATTTATGAAGACCAATATAATTATGACAAGTGGCAAGTGGTGATTAATGGCCATTAAATGTGGAGGAAAAGTTTTGTAAGAAGATTTAATGAACTAGAGGACAAGAAAAGATTAAAAGAAAGTTGATAGGGATTTTGGTGTGTA
>JAOTRI020151851.1:0-10171 GCA_028564885.2 Zoanthus sanctaehelenae
ATACATGCAATGAAACAATTACGTGACGTTACCTGCTGTGACTAACAGATACCCGATACTTTGCACTACGCACCCAGTCGTGAAAACTTTGACACGAAAGTAAATACATTTCCCGCGAAGGATGAAAGTAAAAATAAACGTTTCGCTACATATCTTCGTTAGTTTAAACGTAATCAAGAAGCAGTTTTCACAAAAAGATAGCACTTAATGAAAGCTTAAATCATATTCTGTAACCTTAAAACCACATTTATTTATTGTAAAAACTCACCACCAACTAATCCTTCTTTACCATATCTATCATAAATACTTCTCTTCTCCTCTACAAAATAAGAAAACCAAATTATTGGACATATAACTTATTTGACCAGTATAAAACATTAATTTTTGTATAACATATTTGAACAATAAACAAAAGCAAATTTAACTAATACTGGTTAGAACAATTTTCCATTTTAATTAAGAACATAAAATTAATTAATTATAGTTAATTATCATCTTGTAATAGCTTTAACTAAATCTTACTTCTAAGACAAAACTAAATTAAGAGTCAGAGTTAAATTATATGGCTTAAAAAAATTCTCACAGTCTGGTTGGTTGATGATGCATAATAACCAGTCGAGATTTTCTTGTAATGAGCAATCAAAAAATGTTTCCAATTACAACAAAAATTGTAAAAAAGCCATATTAAATAAATTATTAATATTAACCTTGTCCATTCAGTCATTACAGGTAAATCTTAGACCCCAGTCTTGATGTATTGACCGAGCAATTAAGATCTCGGTTTGAGATTTCCCTGTAATGACCTTATTCTTGGTTAATAATAGAGGTATATATTTTTAAATCAATTTACAAGTTTTTGATCCATAAAGAATCATTTGAGACATACAATTGTACGGCAAGTGAGCAGATGCAAGATGTATGAATGTCCAATGGGAAAAGACAAGAACTTAACCAGTGACTTGGCTCCCCATGCAGTGATTGATTTTTACGGTCGTCCGGTCGTCAGAGACGACTGGAATTTTCGTGGGGCAACCAATAATAATAGTTTAGGCGTCCTTTGGACGACTAAAACCAACCGCTTAATAATTAAATAGTTTCTGTATATTTCCTATTTTGAAGATTTTTCGGAAAGGAATCTTCGTTTCGTTGCTGTGAATTCTGCTCCAAATTGACATCATTGTCGGATTTCTATTCAACGTTCGTGGTTTTCGCCTTTAAACCTTGATGGCAACTTTTCATTTACTTATATCATTTAGGAAATCAATTTAAGTCTTAATTTATTAGCCTTTTAACAATAAAATCTTTGTCTGTCTCAATCAATAAAGCGGGCATAAACGGCAAGTTCAATTGAAATATCTTCAGTGCAAAACCATTTTTACTTTAAAATGCTATGGAAACAAGTATTGTCACATAGCAAGTCAATTCTTTTTTAAATCTTTTGTTTTAACCACGCGGTAACCCTTTGTGTTCTGGTTATTGTTTGCAATTAATATAGTAAACGCGCCCATCAGTTTTGCCTCTTTTGTGCTACCGTTGTTGTAGGAGTAAGTTGGTCCTCCGTGCTGGCCGAAGTTTAGCCACGACGGCTTGGACGAGGCCAGAACAGACGAAATGTCTAGGCTGTTTTCAGCAAAAGGTAATTAGCGCTTAATACATTAATTATATGGGTTTTTCTAAACGCGATAGAGCTCATTTTTTAGGACGATCTCATCTTTTGTGGGACGACTAAAAATTAATTACTGATTGTCCTATGTACAACAAAAAATTTTCCTTAAAATCGAACACTGTGTTGGTAAACGGATTGAGGGTTATGAGGGCGTGCATGGAGGGAATGGAATTGGGGAGAGAAACGTGGAGGGAAAGATGTTGTTAGAATTTTGTGATGAAAAGGAGTTATGTGTGGCAAACACGTGGTTCAAAAAAGAGAAGAAGAAAGTGACGTACAGTTCTGGGGAGATTAGGACTGAGATTGACTTTGTACTGGCGGGAAAGGGAAATAGAAAGTATTTGAGAGATGTGAAGGTCATCCCAGGTGAGCTTCAGCACAGGCTGGTGGTCACAGATCTGGTTAAGAAGAAAGTGAAGAAAGAGGTGAGAAAGGAAGCGGTTGAAAGAAAGAAGGTTTGGAAACTGCAGGAAGACGATAAAAGGGAAAGAATTGAAAAAAGAGTAAGAGAGCTGGTAAGCGCTAATTCACCGGACTTATAGAAGTGTTTTAGAGAAGGTGTTTTGAAGGCTTGTGACGAAGTATGTGGGAAGAAAAAAGAAAGGAGAGATCGAGGGGACACATTGTGGTGGAACAAGTATGTGAAGGAAGCGATAGCAAGAAAAAGGAATGCACATAAGGAGATACGTAAAAGTGGGACTGAGGCAAACAAGGCCAAATATAAGAAATGAAGAATTGGGCAAAAACGTTAGTATCGAAAGCAATGAAGAAAGGCAGCGAAGTGAGAGCTGAGGGAGCTGAGTAAACATCCAAACAAAGTGTTGAGGCTTGTGAAGTCAATGAAAAAAGATGAGAAAGATGTTGAGGGAGGAAGATGCATGAGAGGTATTGATGGTTCGCTGAATATCAGTGCAAAAGGCAGAGGGAAAGTCTGGAAAGAGAAAATGGAAAGAATTATGAATGAAGAGCGTGAGTGGATCAGAACGTGAAAGCAGAATTGGTGGATGGCCAGTTGAGAGGGTCAGTCGAGAAGAAGTGCTGAAGGCGATAAGAGATATGAAAATGGGAAAGGCTGCTGGACCCTCGGAAGTAAGTGTTGAAATGATAGCGGCAAGTGGGGAGATTGGGGTTGGTGTGATGGTGGAGCTGTGTCAAGGTGTGTTTGATGGAAATGAAATGGCGGTTGAGTTGGCACTAAGTGTTATCGTACCTATTTTTAAGTGGAAAGGGGATGCAATGAGTTGCGAGGCGTATAGGAGAATGAAGTTGCTAGAGCGTGCAATGAAAATTGTAGAAAAGGTGCTAGAAAAGAAATTGCGGTTTGTAGTAAAAGTGAACGAGATGCAATTTGGTTTTATGCCAGGGAAAGAAACGGTAGATGCAGTGTTTGTTTTGAGGTTACAAGAGGAGTACATAGAGAAAGAAAAAGTTGTATATGCGTTTCGTTGACCTGGAAAAGGCATTTGACAGAGTTTCGAAGAAGGCAGTGGAGTGGGTAATGAGGAAAAGAGGTGTACAAGAGGTAATGGTGAGAGCAGTGATGAGTCTGTATGAAGGTGCGAAAACAAGAGTTAGAGTTGGGCAAGAGTTGTCTGAGGAGTTTGAGGTGAATGTTGGTGTGCGCCAGGGATTTTGTCATCGTGGTTGATGTGGCTACGGAGAGTATGAGAAGTTGTTCAATGAGTGAGATTTTGTATGCGGATGACTTAGTTGTGACGAACGAAATAATGGAGGGACTGAGGGAGAAGTTCTGGAAATGAAAGGAGGCATTCGAGGGAAAGGGGCTGAAGGTGAACCTAGGAAAGACATAAGTCTTGAGAGAGTGGTGCAGAAGGTAAAGTAACCGTAAGTGAGATAGATCCATGTGGTATTTGTGGGAAGCAAGTAATGGCAAATTCAGTGCTGTGTGTGAAATGTGGTAAATGGAAGAGATTTTGTCTGTGGAAGATGCAAGAAACAAAATGGATGAGTGGGACTAGTGGAGGAGTTGCGTGAAGAGGTGGAAACAGTGAAAAGTTTCTGTTCTTTAGGGGATTCTTAATTGGGGAAGGGGGAGGTTTTTATTATGGCACTGAAAAACCCCCTTTTTAATGCAAGTGGTGGTTGTGAGGCAGCTGTGACAGCAAGGGCGAGAATTGAGTGGGTGAAGTTCAAGGAATGTGGAGAGTTGCTAAACTTAAAAAGGTTCTTGCTTAAGATGAAATGAATGATTTATCGGAGTTGTGTAAGATCAGCGATATGGAAGTGAGACATGGTGTTTGAGGAAAAAAATGAGATGGCAATTTTGAGAAGGACCGAGAGTCAGAGCAATGGTTAGAGCAATATGTGGTGCAAAACTAATGGAGAAAAAGAAGACAAGGGACCTAAACGAGATGTTGGTATTGAAGGAAATAGTGGTTCAGATGGCAAAAGCAAATGGAGTGAGATGGTATGGGCATGTGTTAAGGAGGGGTGATGGGCATGTTTTGAGAAAAGCTTTGGAGTTTGAAGTGAAGGGGAAGAGGAAGCAAGGACGACTGAGAAAAACATGGAAAATGCAAGTGGAGAAGGAGAGCAAGAGTGTCATCTTGAAGAAGGATGCAATGAATCGAGCTTGATGGAGAGTGGGAGTTGGAGATATTGCTGCCATAGTAGGGTAAATCTGGCCACCCCGTTTACAGGGATAAACCCGGATTGAAATTGGATTAATTAATTGATTGATTGAAGTGAAATTTTGATATTTAGAATTTTCAAAATTTATTTCCATCCTGTCACCTTTAAAAATTATTGTCAATGAAATGGAGAGAAGACCTGTGTAACTAAAGTGATTATATCTGATGGGCAACATCGTATCTCATCAATTGAATCTTGATTTTGAGTATTTTTACCATTTTTTAATAACGAAATCACCGCAGCTCTATTCCGTGACAGGCAATTTGATCATGAAAGGTTAGATTAATAACTGTGAATAAGCCATGCAAACACCAACAAAATATTAAACATTACCGATTTACGTACTCTGAATTGTTCATTGTAGAAAAAAATTGTAAGAATCACAAGTATGTTGCTTTCTTTTTAATGTGACTTTAGATTCTTAAAGGACATTTTATCTGATTTTATTTCTTTTCGAAATTTTAGCAATTTTAACCTTGTAATTTTATTGTAAATAGATAAATTTTAATTGTAGCCTTTTTTTAGCACTGTATATGTAAGTCTTATAGAATCCAGGGCCCCTAAGGATACCAGCCTTGCAGTTGATTGGGCCACCTTGGAAAAATAAAGTTGTCATTCATTCATTAAAAATCTGACCCTTGAAATTTGGTGGCTCGAGCCAGATTGAACACCCTGTTTAAAGTAGGCTTTGAATCTTAATCAGCTTGTTAAGTTCCATAAGAAATTCTTAAATGGGCTTTTACGCCGAGTTTTTTATCTTTATCTTTAACCTTTTGTATTGTTTTTATTTATATTCAGTTAAAAGAAAGCTTAGCAAACTTAAATGATAGCATTGTTCAGAACACTGGTGCTTTTTGGGTAAAAGTTTGGAGAGAATTCGAACACATTTTAACAAAGTATTAAACTGTAAATGAATATCTTTTAATTGCAGAATATACATAATCGTTCTTACTATTAATACTATTATCAATATTTTGATATTGTACGTATAAATATATTTTCTACAAATTGGTATGTTCAAAAAGAACTTTAGGTTTTGTAGGTTTTCACAAAAAACCTGTTTTTCAAACGTGTTTTTTATTTTTGCTTTTTCACTGATTTTTCACGGTTTTCGTCACATAACTACACCTGCCTAAAACAGACAAAACAGACAGTTGTGGCAATCCTATCAGCTCGGAATGTCTTTAAAATGTCGAGTAAAGCAAATACGAAATAATCTAAACTATTAACGTTCGTAAGCTACAACAGCACTGAACTATTGTTTTCAGACTTTGTTGCATGGCTGTCTAGTGACTCAAAAGCTCTACGACTTGGCTAGCTTGATACTAATTATGTAAATTGGCGTCCTACTCTTCTTCACTGACTGCGGAGATTGTTTAGCTCTCTAGCGGGCCGTGTTCGAGTGTTGAAAACCTCCTTCTGCAGAAGAGAAAAATAAATTAACGAAAGATTAATTACCAATCATAAAGACTAATTATTGATTTAATACTTACAGTGACTACGAAGATAGCTGTTAAGTTGAGTTTACTGAAACTATGATCCTATGACTATGATTGTGACTCTAAAAAGGATAATGATATTACTTTGATTGTGACTTTAAACCAAGGCAATGATACCATTGTATACATATAGCAAGCGACTCTAGTTTGGCTTGTTATTAGCAGAAACGGCCTCTACCCATCCCGTATATGGATAGTTTTTTTAGCGCTATGTGCTTGTACTTGTACAATAATACGGAAAATAAATGTGGCGGTCGCTTGATTAAATATTGCTAGTCCTAACAATAAACAACTTATTCAATTTAATCGGGGATGGAACTTACGATTGATATGTTCAACATGCCTGGAAAAATGCCTTTCCCATGAAACATCACTTTTTCACTTTTAAATTAAATACCACATTTATTTTATAGTGTCGTTGCATTGTGTATCAGTTTGGTCTTAAAATGAAAAATTTAGTGATAAAAATGTAAATTATATCCAGTATGAAAAAAGAGAACTTGTTGACATTTCGGACGTTAGTCCTTCGTCAGTTTTAAATTTGTTCCGTTAGAAACACCGACGAAGCTCACACAAATTTACGGTAGTCAATTTTATTCTTATGAATACAAGTATATGATATCACCATTTGACGTGATTTATACAATCATCCAAGTGGTGTGGAGCCTTTGACTATTTTAAGAAGTATCACTAATCTTAACCGAGGCATTTGAAAGCAAACATATGGTCGAATATAATCGCTAATGTAGGCTATTTAATTTGTTTCACAAAGTCGTAAAATTGAACCTTAACGCTATAGTATAGTTATGAGCCTGTATTCAATTTTACCACTGGCTGTGCACGGCAAGTTTATTTCCTAATTCAGTTAAATACCAAGTATAGAACATTAGCTTTTATTAAGTGGATTAATTAATGAAATTACTTGTAACTTTTAATTCTTTTTTTTCAAGGAGCTGACGCAGTTTTGCGCACAGCGGGGATTCTCTAAAAATACATTTTGAGGGAAAGGATTGCAAATACTGGAAAAGTAGATTTCTTCAAAATATGTTGGTATTGTCAGATTTGATTCAGTTTTTAATGATTGTATAAATTACTGGAAAAAAATTGAGGTGTCTGACTGAAGCCTTTGTTCTGCAAATGTCGTTGCTGGACTTCTTTCGAAGTAACGTCATGGTTCAAGGAGAATGATTATTTCAATGAGCCATAACGAAAGTTATAAATAAAAGTTTTATCAAAGACACTATGCGAAGCTATTCAGTTAATTAAGTGATCTGTACAACGGCTGTGCCTTTCTTCATGTTGTTTTTAGGGTGAAAACCGGCTCATACCAGAAAATCCGAAAAAATTTACTAGAATAACCTTACATGAACAAATTACAGAGCAAATCATTAAATAACAAAGTTTTCTTTTGTCAAACCCTAATAAACATCGATGTTATAATTATTTAACAAAGGTATTTATCCGGGACACATTTTAAAAATTTATTAGGGTCAACAATAGGACACGTGTTAAATTGTGACAATCAGGTCTCAGTTCATTTTTAGAGAGCTTTTTTTTAAGCTTTGTGTTTTACAATTGATGAAAAACTCAATCAAATGTGTCTATTTCACTACCAAAAAAAAATAATTTACTTTTGAACGTCACCAAATAAGAAAATTTTAACGTTTGCATAAATGCTATCGCAATTTTGCCATCAGTTTAAATCAGCGATAAGTTCGACAAAAGAAGATGTGTGAGTGACGACTTCTACAAAATTTGATGTTTTTCTTTTCTTTTTCTTTCAGAAAAGTTTATAAACTTGTTAATGAATTGACTTTATGCATGACAACGCTGTCCCCCGAGGCTAAAATATGCACAAAGTTCATTGATCATGGAACTTCAAAATTATGACTATTCTTCCTAATAGGACTTCTTCAGACATAAGTTTCCAACACATCCTTGCTAGATAGTTCGAAAAAGTCCTTCGTTTTCTTTCAAAGCGATCACATTCACACTTTTAATTAGCTTGGAAGTAAAGCGTCCATACACCGCGCAAAAAGCGTTTTATAACAAGGTTCTTGAAGATTCACGTAAAATCTATGTAATATTTTTGGAAGATTTTAAATGGAGTCTTATCCTTGGGAGCAAATAGCTTTATCTTTCTCAACAAAACTGATTTACGTTTTCTTCGTATTGTATAATAAACTAACTGAAAAGACTGTTACATTGAAGACGATGAACCAAACCGGTAATTAGTGTTGAAGATTGTTTCGATATGAAATTAGTGCTCTAATGAATATAGATGCCATTAGGTTTAAAATGTATAATTATATACAACACGTGCGGAATAACTCTAACTTTCACGTCCAAAAATCAAAACGCTATACAGTTGCCTGGCACCGCACGCGCCTTCCTCTTGCTATGATCAAAATATTTTTGTAGTTAAGTCTTTAATCTTTCTTCCATGTTTTGTGAACCATCTGAGAAAGACAATGCATAAGATGTTATTTATGGAAACCCTACAGTGCGTTTTTATGCTTTCAACTTCAATGGTTGGTCGCAAGCTTCTTGGTAATATGTGAACACGCTGATGGGAGGAACATTACATAGTTCAACAGTGTTGGTTGAATCGAGAATAAATCAGTAAAATTATTGTTCCGTGCCTTTCGAGAATAAAATTTCCTTAAATAATCAAAATTTGACCAAATAAGTGACCATCTCGTTCACTAAGTACTACACTGTACTGGGCAATTTAGCTACTCGGTGTTGTTTTGATGTATCTTACCTTTAAAACACCTAAATTTTATTTCAAAATGATGTTAAAGTTTTTCATTTGTATTTTAAGGCAAGCTTTTAACAAAGCTCTTTCTGTGAGAAATTGTTGTTTAGTAAGTTCTACAAGGGTTTTTCTGATTCAGTTTTGCGATAAAATAGATGCGTTGCATTAGTCGGTTAAGTGGTTAGTGTGCTACTAAAAAGTGTCATTGCACGCTTTTTAATAAGAACAACTTTATAAGAACAATGAGGCTCAGATTGGGCGAAACTTAAAAACAATTTAAGTACAACCTCGGGCTGAAGCTAAAAAAAGTAAAAAAGGTTTTAGTTGAAATTTTACTGATTCTTGAAATTTACCTTCGCAATGTGCACACTAAAAACACAGAAACTTCGTTTCCTGTGTAAAGGTGATAGATAGCCAAAGAGATGCGTAGCGCCGAGTTCACTATCATCTTCTCAAATCCAATAAGCGCGAGTGGAATAATTGTTTTATTAAAAGCGTTCCCAAAATATTAGACAAATCTTTTAGACTTTATTTAGTAAGAAGAAACCGGATGCTTAAATTACCAAAATAAAGTTTACAAGCCATACTTTGTGGCTTTCTTTGAGCTCCTTGGTGCATTTTCTAATAGTTCATTCACTTCCTTTTCATTCAACGCTGGTGCGAAGCGATTTTTGCCTGTCGCCATTGTTCTTGAGAGAAATTTTTTATCTCATTTTTCATTTTAAGTTGACGCGTGCGTTTACCATATTTGCAGTTTATGGTTTATTGGCTTTGAGTACTACATATACTACAATCTACTACTCCCTAACTATTCGTTATAGTCCGAGGTGACAATCCGCGGCAGTTTGCGAAAATAATAGCAGCTCCTTCGCGTTTTGCAGAAGTATCAAATGACTATTTACAAAAACATCTTTAGATAGTTCAATATCTGAGAAGACAAAAAAATGTTACTAAGTATGGAATGAAAATATTCAATGATAAGTTACATGCATTAGTAAACAGAAATGCCGAAACTACCGCCTCGATCTCGTGGCTGAAAAAAATTTACTTCTTTAGCATCTCCAAATTAGCATTTATGTATATCTAACCTTGGACCTTCGGCCTCATGGGTAATTGCCTCGTAGCCCATGCGGCCTCGAGGTCTAATTGGGCCAAAGTTAATTATACCATAATGGCTAAGCCAATAGAAAGTCTTGAATTGCATTATTGAATTATTATTATCAGTGATCCAAATTTTAATAATTTAATATATCTACTATTTTCCTAAATGATTTACGTGTTCATGAAAGACTAAAACTGAGCTCTTTAGACCATCACTACTGTTTTTCAATCTCTTGTCTTTTGTTTCAGGCAATATCATTTTCATTATTCCATCGGGGCTGAAACAGACAAAATTTAAAAAACTTACAATGAGCCTTTGCAAGATCTACTGGTTCTCATTAGAAAGCGTGTAGAATAGTGGAACAACTAGTAGAAGGTCACACAAAGCCTAAATGTATTTACTCTTTCTTTAGAAGAACCTTTTTATAAGAACATGAGGCTGAAAATCGCCAAAAATTTAAGAACATGTTAAGAACATGCTGAGGCTGAGAAAAG
>JAOTRI020151860.1:0-10171 GCA_028564885.2 Zoanthus sanctaehelenae
TAATGGCTATATTTTTCTTGGAATAATGGAATAACGAGTTTTTTTTTTGTATGGGAATAATGGAATAATCAACATCCATTATTCCTCTTCACCCCCCGATTAACATAACCTTAAATTTTGGTAAATTTCAGCCTTATGTTATTATAAAAAAAGTGTATGAGCCTCATTGCTCTTATAAAGTTGTTCTTCCAAAAAAAGTGCAAGCACAATATGGAAAAGTTCGACTATCATTTTTGAGAAAACTTAAGTAAGAAGATCTAGTTTCACTTGGTCTTGGGTCTTATTATATTTCTTCTTTAATGGCCATCACGATCACCAGAATTTGGGTAGTGGTGTGTCCAGAACCTCAAGCTGTGCAACCTTATAACTTTATTCTCAACATGACATAATTTCGATACCCTGTTTCAAACTCACGAGGGTGCTTGTTAGTGTAGTTGTAAATTCTCAGTCTGCTTTCCGACGTCCAAGGTTCTTTTATGAGTCCAACTTGACTCATACTTTGGCTCAAATGACTCATAAAAAATGAGTTTGAGTTACCTTAAGAGTCAGACAGTGGTTATTTAATTGCTTAAGCTTAGGACAAGGGTAAGACTTGGGGTTAGGATTAGGATTGGAGGTGGGTTTTACCACAGGCAATCCAGGCTGAAGCCGTGTAAAGTTTGAAATAAATAATAATAATAATATTAATACATCTTTATTACTTGGAAGAAACGTTGACCCGAAAACCCGTACAAAGTCTTTATAACGTACCCTCATAATAAATTCAAACTTTACACAACTTTAACTTCGGTTGCCTGTGAGTTTACCGGTGTTATATTTTTTCTCAGGTTTTAAAACATTTTGACTCATGCCACTCATCATGATTTGTTAAAACTGTTCCTGCAGATGGATTTAAGTATTTGTGTGACCTTCTTTTCCGTTTAAGTTAACTAAACTTTCCATCCTTCCGCGGTAGGTAAATGAGTGGCAGCGTCTGCTGGCAGCTAACCTGCGATGGATTAGTGTCCTGTCCAGTGGGAGTCAGCCGGTAACTAATATGGAAAATCCTCAGTTACATCAAAACAAGATCAAACCATTTCTTATTCAAGAAAAATTGTTTTACCCAGCCGTCATTTACTGTCGATATACACCTTTTATAGCGACGTCAAACTTTCCTTTTGCATATAAATAATGGGTTCTGGACTGACTACAGAACGCCAGAAATCACCCGAAAATCAAAACAATCCTACATAACAATCTTGAACTAAAATCTCAACGAATGCTTACGGGCCACGAGTTCTCCAGTAACCTGGCCAGGCTAGGTCACAAAGAATCAGGCTTAGTCTGTGCACGGTCCCTCCACAGTGCTTCCATGCGTAAGTCAGAAAGTACAAATCAAGAGTTATTTTTTAAAACAATAACGTTTTTTAACGCGGTTCAAAACAACACCTAGCCCTGGTATACACTCTTTGATAAGAATATAATTTTAAAATTAAAATATTGTGGCTGAAATTGGCCATTGATTAAGAACTATATTTTGTTAAGAACATTATTTTGCATGTTACAAAAAAAAATTCATTTTTGCTGATTACATGCAATACAATGATACTCTAAACCAATTGGTAAAGCCGTATGCAAATCAATTTCCTTTGAAGCTCACCCACACCACTGTTATATTAAAGACGGAAATTCCATCCTACCAATACACGCATTTTTATAAGAACCAGAAAATTTTTTCGAGGCTCAATGTTCTTAATTTTTGGTGATTACAGCCTTAAATGGTTCTAAATTCTGTTCATACATCTAGCAGCTCAAAATGAACAAAAAAAACATAAGCGACACAATCATGGTATTACAGATCTATGTGTCTCGCATTTCAAAATAAATATGAAACACCGTGAGACTCCATGTGTTTTATATTTTGTTTTACAAATTTAGTTTATGAGCTTTAAAGAAGTCTCTGTGTAAGACATTTTTAAAATAGATTTTCGGAGCCTGAGATTGTCCTTAAATTGTTCTTAAATTTCGCCCAATTTGAGTCTCGTTCTTATAAAAATGCGTTTATTCCGGAAGAAACTAAGAATATTCGTATGTAAGAACTACAAAACTATAAAGTTGGTGAAAAAAAATAATATATGTATCCAGCCTCCAGTATTCTTGTAATTATATAAAGAGCGTATACCCCAATTTCCCGATTGAAAACCATTCCTGAAACAGTCATAATAAGAGAGTATCAAATTTTCTCTGGGATAAGAGTTTGTCAAATCCCTTCCTTTTAACATGGAAGTATTTCTAAGAATAAAACCTATATGTTGTGGCTCAAGGTTTTCACACTTATGTTATATATGTATGTCATGTATGGCATCGATCAATTGTTTTGTAGCAGCGAAAACAATGAGAAAAAAATTGAAATGCTAAGAAAATTAAACATTTCGCCGCCATAGAAATTTTGCCTATGGCTATTCACTGTTATTTGCATATGCCGAGGAACGGGTGAATTTCTAGTAGTTAAAAACAAAAATATATTTTTCAAGCTGCACCAAAGTCTGCTATTTATCTGTCACCACATTCGCGTAGTGGTAAATAGATTTCAAGTTGGAAGATTTTTAAAAGCATAAATCTTCAGGATCCAACTTTTAAGAACGCATTCAAATCTGTAAGTGAACGTATCAATTGTTAGATAGGTCGTCTGGATAGACTGTGTTTCGTTTTTATATTTAATATTTGTGAATTGCCATCAATCATTATGAATGTTATTCCTAGCGTTTATTCAAGCAAGCAAAACTCTTCAACACTATTGTACTTTGACCTATGAACTATAGAAGCATTATCAATAATACAAATACATTTTTACTGGGTATAACACCTTTGACGCTACAAATGATCGTTGTCGTACACTAGTTTAATTCTCAAATTTAAACCGTAAGTTAGCGTTAAAAAAAACTCAATTTGGGTATTTGTCAGTCGAAACAAACACGTACACACTAACAGAACGAAAATATAGCAACAGTTGTAAACAGATACGCTATTCATAGTATACAAATTAAATTCAAATACGTGATTTGCACCAATCTGTTTATCACAGTTTCCAGAACAAACATATAGTTTTAGATTTCTTAGTGAAGTGTGCACGCTGTCACATTGCGTGGGTTGAGAATTTCGACTAGTGTTCATGCATTTCTAAGCAAAACGCTGAAATGTGTCTGTGTAGAGCGAAACTACTCTGCTACTTCTAGCTGCGGGTACCAGTAATACGAAATGTCAAAATACGATGAGAACGGCTACTAAAAAAGTATTTGGTGGAGTGGGCGCTCCGAAACAAATCGTCCCAACATAAGCTATCATCGGCGGAAATCTTTTCCAACCTCGCTTGGATGATAACGAAAACGCACTGTTTCTGTCTTGGAATGCAATTATAAGCACTGTACGCTTCATTTCATCTTTGATAAATTGTTGATCATGGATAAGAACAATTCGTTAGCCCCGAAGAAACAACAACAGTCTCGTGTATTCTTCGTAAACACTCAACTGCAGCTATTTTCTATTTTGTTTTGGTTTGAACTATAACATCAAAGACAGATTAGGATGTTTGTCAACTCTTACCAAAGGCTAAGAGCTATATATAAACATGTCATTGAATGCTTGTTTTCTTTGCTTGTATCATAGACATAGAAATAAGTGAAATGGAAGTGAGAGGAACTATTCGTCTATTGTCTGTTCTGTCTATAAATATTTAGGAACACCAAAATGAATAGTTTTACAATCTTACGATGTAAAAATTGTAAAATAATAAAATTCTTTTTATAAAACGAGGCAATTTTGTTGTGAAAGATACGAAAACAAACCAAATTGATGAGGTTTTTCGTAGTCTTCCACACTGCTTTTAGTTTTTATCTGTTTCAGTTTAGCTTCGTTTTCTCTAAAATGAAAAGTCCAGACATAATCAAATGCGTTTTCACTGCTTTTATATCTCGAGGGGATGTTTATCGCGCCTTCCAACAGTGCAAATATTTGGAAACAATAAACACAAAGCGAAACAGATACGTTTGTCGAAAATGAAATAAATAACCGTACGAGATATCTAATGAGTGAAGGATATTGCTGCTAATAAAGCCTTTCTGACTTATTAAAATTCCATCTCCATGCTTTCAAACCAGAGACCATTATACCACTAAAAGATAACAATTTGTCAGTGTCAAGCTTCACAAATATCAAGCCAGTTGCCGTTTCAGTTGTCATAGTTTTCACAGCCCTAATGCATTGTCAGTAACTTAATAATTGATAATTTACCATTGCTAGCTTTCCGATGATTCCGTGCCATTTTAAAAAGTACTTAAGCAAATTAATGCACAATGATCCGGTGGAATCATAATAGATTTCAGAAATGCCACTCTTGCAAAAATATTGAATATAATTTAAACTAAAGTTAAGTGAATCAAAATGGTTGTATTTTTGTTGGTAACTTAAAATGCTTATGACGCGCAATCTATTTGAGGTAGTTGTGTTGCGGGTTGGAACTTTAGAAGGGTAGCATCATTCCCGAAAGAACGCTTCAAAAGATCAGAATCAGTTTCAGGAACAGTGATTCGAGTCGTGTAGTAAACGATATATTTGTCACGCGGCCATCTCGCTACGCTTGGTGGACAAAAAGAAGACTTTATCTTTAAAAAACTAAAAAAAAAACTACACAAAAAAAACACAGCATTAGACAACATTTTAGGTTTTGGTTAAATTCAAAAACATTTGTATTTTCTGTGATGCAAATTTCCAGCTGATCTTTATATCATCACCAAAAATAGACTTTGCCAAATAAGGCTTTAGCACCTTGAATGAGATAAATACTAGACGAATACCGACCTTTCCTAATTGGTCGAGAAAGTAATCGAGTTGATTGTTATGACTAAGTGACATTTTGACAAGGTGATCCAACGCGATTGGCTACTCACTTGTGGGTTGTCCAATCACATCAAACGGGAAAAAAATAGCTTTTATTGGGCATTGGAGCGAGAGCTTGCAGTTGGCTGATTGTAATTCCTTCTACTGTGAGCGTCGGCTTATGAGTGCATGACATACAAATTGTGAGAAGCTGTCATCTTTTCATTTATTTGCTAAATTCCGACATTTTCACTTGCTTACCTGACATTAACAGCGGGCTGTATTCCACCGAGTAAAATAAGATATGGACTTACAATCATCTTTACCTTCATCTACAATATTTCACGAACTTCAAACGGTTCATGACACAGGTTACTTCTATTCTCTGCCATCTTTAGAAGACGATTGGACTCAGGTAAGAGCACTTGCTATTTATTGCTTCGCATTGCTCAACATCCTTTAACACATCGCTTGCACGGCATGGTAAAGATAAAGCAATAGCAGATTTGTTCTATACATTAGTTGGATTTTTGCCTTCTTGTTTTTATCAAATTTTTGTCATTGCTTAAAATTACCCGTGAACTCAAAGAATTGCCTAATCAGACTGTTACTCGCTCTCGTTTTCAGACTCGACTAGAAATGGATCGATATTTGTGTCCGGAACCAAATTCGCAAGAAAACATGACCGAATCTAGTATTGGAAGTCCAGCTCCTTGGAACGAATTTTTACTTCCATTCGATGACTCTGCTTTCCCATATGGAGACGACTGGGACATTAAACCCATCGATTTCAACTGTGCTTCATCTCTGCCGACTGTGCCAACCGTTTTACCAGAAACTCCAACTGAACCCAAACCATGCGTAGAACTTAGTGTTAAGCCGTTAAAGATTAAATTACCAATTACTACATCTGACGACACGTATAAACTACCCAAGACTATTTTCCTGCTAACACCGCCGAGCTCCCCAGAATCTCCTGCTCCAATACCTGCAGCTCTTGCAAGTCAACAGCGAGCTCCGCGACCTGCAGCACGCGCACCTCGCACAAAGGGAAACAACCAACCTCTCGCTCAAACAAATCGTGCTTCCAGTCCTAAAGACTCTCCTGAAAGTAAAAGACGCGTACATAAATGCCACTTTAGCGGTTGTAGAAAAGTTTATACTAAAAGTTCACATCTTAAAGCACATCAAAGGACACACACAGGGGAGAAACCGTACAAATGTTCATGGGAAGGTTGTAATTGGAGGTTCGCACGCTCGGATGAACTTACTCGTCACTATCGCAAACACACTGGAGCTAAACCTTTTAAATGCGTCCACTGTGATCGATGTTTTTCAAGGTCAGATCATTTGGCACTGCACATGAAAAGACATTCCTAGGAATATACATAATTTAACTAGAACTTTACGAAAATTGAATGTTCGCGTTGCAGACTTTTCATTGATGAGAATTAGAATATTTTATCAATAATTTATTCCCCGAGCGGACCCCAGGTGCTAGTTCAAAAAGGCGCCGTAAACTTGTCATCAAATCACTACACGAGGTTTGGCTGGGAACGAAACCATTTGTTTCTTGTACAAGAGAACGAGAAAAGATTGTGTTTGTTCAAACAACAGAAATCTTGGGACTCGTTGTTGTGCCTTGTGTCAATCTGAAACGAATTGGAAACAAGACATATTATTGTTGTGAAATTAAAGTTAAGAGGAAGAAACAGTCCTTGGGTAGGCTGGCTTAAGAAATTACATAAAAACTTGGGCATTAAAAAAATCTCTCTATGCATTCGTTAACAGATTTTATTCAAATGTCCTAAAACTTTATTATAATGAAATCAATCATTCGCAGAAAATGTGAAAACTCGTGTCGTTTATAAACACGGAGACAAATATTCTCGTAAAATAAGCTTAAATCCTTAAAGGAAAAGTCAAAATATGATGTAAATATGTATTCTTTGACTTCATGTATTAAGAAAAAGACGAGAAAATGTATTAAAAATACAAATGTCATACATACATAGTGTTATTTCATTCAGTCGCAGAGGTAAAATTGTTATTGTTAAGAAAAGATGCAGATGTTCTCGAGTGCTTTTAGTAAGTCTTTGAATTTAAATCAGCTCTAGAAATTATGTTCGAGAAATGTCATTTATTTACTTTGTTTTACTATAGTTCCTTTAAATGTCGAATTTATCTGTTGTGATTCTTTAAATTTCAGCTTGAATCTGAGACTTAAACGGACGGTGTCGAGTTTCAAGTAGTTTTGTTGGCGAGTTTGAAGTTTTTTTGTCTGATATTTGTTAATGTTCTAGTATTTTTGTGTTGTCTCAAATAAGCTGTTGGTCATTATTTCACACTGTATACTCGGAACGTTAAATGTCGGTTTGCTTTGGTTTGTCAAGTGTACATAAGGTTTTATCACTTGCCTCGTATTTGCACCCTCCTGGGTATTGATATCAGATATCGTGTTTTCATTCATTCATTTGCTTCGTTGTGTATGTTTACTCGCCTTACGATAACATAAGATTTTCCGTGCTGTTAAAACATTAGAAAGCGGTTGCATAACGGCGAAAAAAGCCATTGCTTACAGGATTCCCATAAATCTGTGTTTTGTTGCCCTGTATGTGCAAATTATAGTTTTTTTACTTTTTAAGCGAATAAATAGCGCGAGGAACTTTACCAAATGACATATCACATATGGCGTCCGTCACATGATATATGCGTTCGTTGAAAAAAAAAATCGATAATTCAGCCTCAATACTCAAGAATTGAAATCGTGAAAATATATTTTCATTGTAAATGTTGTATTATTTTGCCGTTGGTTGATTATAATGCAGTTGCAGAATTAAAGTTCACTGTTTGTGACAAAAGGAATGGGCGCAGGGCAAATGTCGGAAATGCACCTGGTTGAAACCATTAAACATTAATTTAGAAAGACTTTTCTTGATCATTATTCATTTCGGCGACTGAAGTAAGATATATTTATATGATTGTGATGCGAAAACAAGTTATAACGCTTTAATGTTCTTAAATCAGTTACTATTCTTTTGGAAATATAAGAAAGATTTGTATTTTTTAAAATCTTCAATACTGGGTTGCTCTTGCTTTCGGAATCCGAGCAGTCCAGAAGGTTGAGTGAACGCTTGCAAAAGTACCTTTTATGTGGCTAATGTATAACATACAAGCATTTTATTTTTTACACATACATATATTTATATTTTTTTCCTTGCGCTAAATCTTGAATAGAAAGAATTACCACAGTATTAAGTATATAAAATTTAATCTATTCTCTAATTTTCATACATAAAGGAAGTGACATTTTTCTTTTTCACTTTTTGTTATCAGCAGGGTAAAGTCAATGTAACAAAAATAAAGCAAAAGAAAATTTCAGTTTGATCTTTTGTTGCTGTTTGAATTCGGTGAGTGGTGTTTTGCAGTTTCTTTCGTTGTTTATCGACCTAGCGGAAGTTTAGTTTGCATATTGATTAGATTTATCTCGCAGATTGCCGGCGAATATATGAATAACAATAGTTCTTTCAGAATCATTTGTTTATCCTTTGTATTCTTCGAACTGTATAGTTATAATATTCTGGGCGATTCTTTGGTGAAATCTCATTTGACTTGGTGTTCTGAAGATGAAAAAAAAACATTTTTATTGATTTTCGAAGTTCCTAAATTGATTTTGTTTAATGTGTTTGCTTCTTTTTTTCTAAATTTTGCACTGATAGAGACTAGAGTAAGAATATCAACTAACGTTTCTGGTTGTAAATTTTTGTTTTTTGCTTCGTATGAACGTGACCTAATTGTCCACGATTCCTCGTACGGGAAATCTTTTCCCACGCTCAACCGCAGAGCCTGAAGAACTGGGAATTAATCTAAACACTAATTGTAGTGTCAATTGTTTAAGAGCTTAATAAACTTCATCCACCATAACACAGTTCATTGATCACCGGTTATATACTAATGCACTGCTTTAAAGCTTTTTTTTATATTGAAATATACTGCTTGGTGTAGCGTCAAAGAGCTTAAAGGACTTACTCAAGGATTTTGAAAATGGAGCATGGAAATTACATTGCTTTAACTATATAATTGCAACTAATTAAATCAAGTCATTGTCATTAAACAAACAAAGCCAAATAACTAAGTCGCATATTTGCATTCGCGCAGACATCTCGTGGTAAATAGCTTTATGGTATTTTAATCTTGTCACGGTACAACGCGTAATTTCATTCAAACCAAAGTAGGTACTGATAGCAAAATAATTAATGGCGTTTCGAACTAAATTATTTCATCGTGACAAATAGCTTGAGATACCATTCAAGTATTTTTTGTTAGTTTTACAAGTGCATTTTCCTTTTTCCAATTTGTAACATTTATTTTTGAAAACTTCCGGTTTGATATTGCCAATTTTCTTGATATCATGCTGTTAGAAACTTTAATTGAGTAATATTTAGAAAAAGCACTATGAAGCTGTAGACTATACATATGTTTATGAACAACAAAATACTAAACTACTATTTATTATCAGGTAATCAGAATATTTCTTGTGATTAAACCATTTTGTATTTGGGCCATTCATAGTAATTCAAGTGCATTGAATCATTGACAAAATGACCGCATGTGGAGTAATTAGTAAGCTTTGATTTCTAACACAGAAATTTAAATACCTCACTTGAAGATTCAATTTAATTTTATGTCAAACGCAAAAACTTAACAAACATAAATTGGTTACATATTCATCTAACTGTTTCAGTTTTACATTTTGTTTCATAGTCTCTTAGAATAGAAGTTGTAGCTGTACACTTGCAAAATTAAGAAAACAAAGGCTGATTTGTAAGAATAACATTTCTGGTTTTGATTTGACATCATATATGGTGGCCATGTTGGTCTAGTCTTAACAAAAGAATTTGGATTATTTCATTTGTTTTGTACACCAACATGGCTGCCGTGTCCATTGTCTCTTGTGTCTCATAAGATTATCAGGGTCTGTACAGAATCCACAGTGAAAAATTCCAAAACTTTTCCAAAGCCCATTGACCTAAATTTCCATAACCAGTCTATAAAAATTATAAACTAGTGAAACAAACATACCAAGATTTGTAAAGTATCTTGTGTAAAATTTTCTTACAACTTGGGAAAAACATTCCATCATCTACTAAGTCAACAAAGCTATCTCTTACATGACGAGCTTTGGCCAGAAAAAAAAAATCCTCGCAGGAGGTATTTATTAATTCTGCAGGCGCTAAGATTTGTCAATCATAAGGTTGTAAAGGTGTTATACTTATGGTTTGTGTCAGTCACGCTTTAATTAACAATCCTGAAAATG
>JAOTRI020151871.1:0-10171 GCA_028564885.2 Zoanthus sanctaehelenae
CATCCGCTTAACACTACAGAAACCGGAGATAAGCGCCGGCTCCATGGGCCACTGGGCTCGAAAGGATTTAGCTAGCTCTAAGGCACATCAACGTAAAAAAAAACCTTCTGTTGCAATTAGTGTTGGGTGTAACCGTACATTGACTGGATTAATAAGGCTCTTTTCTCAACAATTTGATTGAAAGGAACTGCGGTAAAACATTTTCAAAAGTATTTACAGAGGACAATATTACTTATTCATTTATACTATTATTTTCATTTTCGATAAATGCAAATATTCTGAAACTCTAGTGGAGTGACATAAAGATAAGTCATACTTTGTTTTGCTAATGCAAATTAACTTTATCAGGTGTCATTGGTTAGTTGCCAAGGCCAAAAAACTTCATATTAATTTTTGAATTTACAATAGTAAGACAAAAAATATTTACTCCGCTCTTTACTTTTAAATTTTTTTTTATCAACTATAGAATTGTTACTAAATATATCAGAAATATCTGCTCTTTCATCATCCTAAGACTTTTTTAATCAAAAATCATCCAAATCTACTCCACGGTCAGAACCTGCACGCATGCGCACAACCAGCTTCACCCGAGTATCTTTTTTAAAACAAGTAACTGGTGCAACTCTGGACAGCTGTATCGTCCTTGTTAGTACGATGGACGAGAAGGGCCACTTCAATCTTCATACTTCAAACTTCAGAGTTCGATTTTTATAAATTTTTTCTTATTCTTTTTTTTTAGTTTAAATCTCTGGACTAATTCAGTTTAGCTGACTAGACTAAAACAAAAATCCAATTTTAAACTTCAAACTTCAGAATTCAAACTTTAGACTTCAAACTTCTCTATTTTAATTTTTTTTAAAAATTCAGTTTTAAACTTCAAACTTCAGAGTTCAAACTTTAAACTTCAAACTTCATTTTTTTTAATTTTTTAATAGTGACTTATGAGCTAACCATGTGGCCCCAAACTAAACTAATTAAAATTCTTAAATTTTCAGTTAAGTTAAAGCAAAAACCACCTAAACTCTACTCTCTGGACCGTTTGGCCAGAACCATCGTTTGCAACGCTAACTTAAATGGAGATCAAAAAATGCAGAGGAGCCGGCGTGCACCTAAATATGTGGAAAAAAATGAATAAACACGAAACAACAAATCTGCCGGTATACGTTGGATCAATTAGTTGATCATATTGGGCTCACAAAATATAAAATATAAATGAAAAAGAATAACCAATACAACGTAGATTTTAAAGTTTTTAAAATTTTATAAAACGATATTTTGGCTAGCCATACTAGCCTTCATCAGATATGGTATAGATTTACAATAGTTCCATTTATATATAATGTTTAACGGAAATTACAAAACAGGAATTAATAATACAACGTAATTTCCGTTAAACATTATATATAAATGAAACTATTGTAAATCTATACCATACCTGATGAAGGCTAGTATGGCTAGCCAAAATATCGTTTTATAAAATTTTAAAAACTTTAACATCTACGTTATATTGGCTATTCTTTTTCATTTATAACCTAAATATGATCTGGTAATCATTTTCTATCGTAAACTTTAATTTTCATATCAGTTTTCTTTATAGACTTTGCGGACCCATGCGGCCGTTGGGGGGATGTTGGATGTACCACTCTTCTCTGCTCTGAAGACGCCGATAGTTCACTCCAATAACATTAGCTTTCAGTTGACCTTCTATTTAATATCGTTATAGTTAAAAATTTCATGTTTCCCATGAATTTCTTTATTAAAATAACTGACAAAAATAAAAATTAGAGATATAGAATAAGAATAAGCAAAGTTTACAAACAACGAGAATAAATTTTAGTAACTATATTTCGATCGGTCACACCGATCTTCATCAGTTTATTATGAACATCCGAGTTGGCCGATATATAGTTACTAAAATTTATTCTCGTTATTTGTCAACTTTTCTTATATATATTCTATTACTTTATTATTTGGTCGACTTTGTCCCGCGTAGATCCAACGATACAGAGGATTGTACATGGGTTTGCTACTGTATTATTATAAGAATTATAGATTCTAATAATTAGTGCGTAAGATAGTTAGAGATATATTTTTGCTATACAATAGATAAAGAGTTATTATTGTTATATCATTAATGGTTAAAACTATCGATTACTAACAAAAAATATTTAAAAACCAACCTGGTTTTTCCAAGGCCTGAATTCAGTGATAAGTGTATATTCTATAATTGTATACTCCTTTGTTAGTGATATGAATGTGGCCTTGGCCAAAAATTAACGATACTTTGTATTCATTTGTTACACTGAATTTTATTGACCAATTAAATTGTTGCGCTGAATTTTAATGACCAATTAATTAGACACCATCGACCAAGTCCAGGACACACACAAACACAGTTATTCACTTATTGCTTAGAGGGTGTGTATATATTGCCAAACGGCCTGATCCATGAAGACGCGGAAGTATAAAGATTTGCAAATGTTTGATCAAATGCAAAAGCACCGCCTTCTTAAGTTTTTAAACACTTTGAACGTTGCCAGGTATCGAACCCAAGCCATTGGCACCTAACCAACTATGCTACCCAGAGATGGCTATCAACTACAGTTTATATCTTGAAATAAAATGTATTAAGTATATACTGAACTGTTCGGTGCGGCGATTATTTGTTACTAGTAACTATACATTGATATTAAAAAAATAAACTACATAAGTTCACAAAAAGTGTTTCCTGAATGCTAATCTTCTTGAGCTTGTTAAGACTAGATTAGAAATGTTTTTGAGAAAGAACGGTTGTCGTGAAAACATTAATTGGATTCGTCGCGTATAAACAACAACACTACAGATATCCGTAATGACTCTTATGTTGCTATAAAAAAAAACTCAAAGAATGAATATGTTGCACTCCTAGCAAAATATATCGGTTTTTCCAGCGACTTATTTTCCAAATTTTATATACGAGAAATTTATTTCAGTTCTATCTCATAAAGCGTAACCTCCGGACTAACATGAAGAACGAACAAAGGCTACCGGGAGTGACGTCACAGATCATTGAACCGAGAATATCGTTCGGACTGAACGTCCCTTTCTATTAGCTCGTCGGTGTTTAGACTATTTTCTCCGATTTAGGTACGTTTTGCTTTTCCTTTGCAGGTTATACTACAGGAAAGGGTGAAGTGTACTCCGCTGGAGGCACATGATATAAAATTTGGCAAAAAATTCACCCAAATGACCTAGTAAAGGCATTCATACAGAGAACCACGTGGCGTAGCCATGTTGAATCTTGACATTATTCTGTTCTCTAAGAGATTATGGACGAACACGAAACTAGTGGCGCCGCTGGTGTTGGAGAAGACACGCATACAGGCACTAAATCAAGCCATTTTCTCAAGTATAGAGAGACTTGAAGCTAGAAGCGTACACACGCGTTTACTCGGGCTACTTAATGTTTGGATTTATACTGATGGGTCTAAAGTTTATTAATGCCAATTTTTATGCTTGTATCACAAAATGAATGATTCGGCCTAAAAATTGCCGTTAGCCGCTCCGCTAACAACCTCAGAAACGCGAGCTTTGATTCTATGTCTAGTCATTATTACAAAAAATCAAGAACCATTTTCCTACCATGAAATTAATGCTTGCCAGTTATGTAAAAACTGCGAAAACTGTCAGTTTGCAAACGGTACGCTTGAGATGTTTTTTTGGTTGAAAGCATTTCATGGAAGTTCACCAGTCGCCTTAATTTGCATAACGAAATTTAAACCGTATTTCTTTTGTTTAGTTCTTTCTTCTATGGAACTTTCAATTTATGTTTGAGTTAAACTATAAAAAGTATTTCTTACAAGAGTTTTGGTTGTAAAAAATCTTGAAAGTGCTAGAAAAATAAAGAAATAAACTTTTGAAATATGTACTGTCTAGTCTTTAGTCTAGACTGCATCTTTTCAGTTGAGGGGAAGGTTTGAAAACATGAAGTTTATAAAGATATTGCAATACAAATTTGACATCGCGACCAAGACTAAATTATGCAACAACAACTGGCAGCTCTCCGACAACACACACGTGTGACACCGTAAACTTCTTTTCGCCGAAAAACAAAGAACAACAATCTTTCCAGCTTTTGTACAATACTTGCGGTAATTGCAAGGAAAAAATATTCCCATTATGGGAATATTTTTTGCATTCTGAATTCGCAAAATAGCACTAGAAACACGTCCCGTAGAATTGACAAGAACATGAAGCGAGTTGATGAAAACTGATCGCCATGGCCATCATTAATTTGAGTATACTGTGACCGTCGAAGCGAGAAGTTCATTGGAAAAAAACTCTTAAAACACTTGAAATCGATGGCTCAGATCTTGGCGTGAAAGTCGGACTTTGCAAAGGGAGGAAAACCGGAGTACCCGGCGAAAAACCCTCGAAGTCAGATCGAGATCGATAAGGAGTTCGAGGACGAAACTCCACGCTGACTTGGATCGTATAGTGAGACTACTACTGAGAATGACGGAGAAGAAGAAGGTGATGTTTCGGCTAGTTATTCTAGTCAGCTAAATTTAGATATGGAGCATAAATGGCTGGAGGTTAGTGACGAAGACGCTAGTGTTGTAAACAAACTTCGCTTGAGCAGGGTAAGCGTGGAACATGCAGTGCAAAACAAACTTCGCTTGAGCAGGGTAAGCGTGGAACATACAGTGCAAAACAAACTTCGCTTGAGCAGGGTAAGCGTGGAACATGCAGTGCAAAACCCTAATTAAATGTCACAAGTCACCAGAAAATGTTAACGTACGCTTCCCGAAATGTAAGAATAGTATTTGGGCGCAGTTACCAACACGCACGCGATCTACTGATGCGAAATTACAGGCAACGCAAGAGATACTGTTGGCATCAATCAACTACCACCTTGAGGATACAAACAAACCGTTTAAATCTAAGGCATCAAAGGATGTTTTGACTCCAGCTCTGGATGGCCTTACTCTAGCCTTGCCCGCCAATTATGAAATGAACCTATGACATAGGGATGTCATCAAACTCCAGTTCAAAGCTGCATTTACTAAGGGTTTGTGCAGTTCAACCAACCCGGCTGATGAGTTTCATTTTGGAGGAGATACATCCAAACGGGTATAAGAAACAACATCACAGTTACAAATGAGCAAGATCTGTAAAGGACAGCCAGGGCATTCAAGCTCCCGTGGACGATACCAGTTTGCACCATACTCACGGGGATACCGTCGTGGTAGTTGAGGCAGGTGTGGTGGACGTACATCAACTTATACCTCATTTAGTAATTATCAGCAATCTGATAGTAAAAACTCCTCTTTTTTATAAGACATCAAGTTGGTATGTTAATAATTCAGACTTACACTATATTGTTGATAATCAATCAAGAGCCTTTTCAAGCGGGTAGAACTAAGCAGTGTTTTTAGTGTGGGTCAAACCTACCCCAGACCCTGAACTTCTCGATATAGTGAAACATTGTCGCATTGAATTTGAGGATCCATATTTATTCAGCATAATGGAAAAGAGGTTTTAGTTCCCAAGAAATTAATATTAATTAGTGAGGAAGTTGACAAACGCTTTGAGTTAGGGGTGATTAGCAACTCTGCTCATGAGCAAGATGAGTGTATATCAACTATTTTGTGTTACCCCAAAAGAGGATGGGTCATTCACATCAATTTTAATTTTAAATTTCAAAAATTGTAATCAAGCTGTGCTTTATTGACATTTCAAGATAAATACATTAATTCGGTTATAAACTTGATTTAAAACATGCTTACTACACAATTCCCAAAGCAACAGAACAAAGGAAATATTTGAAGTTTTTGTGGTCTGGTAATTTATATGAATTTAACGCACTACCCATAGGCTTGACAAGCTCACCCACGATTTTCACAAAGTTTATGAAACCCTCTCTAGCCTTTTCAAAGCAGCAAGGATGTACTATCTCAGGATACATTGATAATCTTTTCATTCTGGGACATGATGAACAGGATTGTGCCTCTAAGCTAGAAGAAGCAGTTCATCTGTGCATTCGGGTGGGGTTTTCTGTCCACCCTGTGAAATCCGCACGTAACCCCTCTCAGTTATTGAATTTTTTAGGTTTTGTCTTAAATTCTGTGTCAATGACAATTACCTTGACTCAGGAAAAGAGAAAAACATTAAAATCTCTTTGCACAGAGGCGTTGAGTCAGGAGATTTTTCCAATTCGTTTTTTGGCTGCCAAGGTCATTGGCAAAATATTATCAGCCCTGCCAGGAGCTGTCTTTGGGAGACTTCATTATCGTAACTTAGAGAGGCACAAAATTAGAGCCTTAATAGTGAATAATAGGGATTACGATGTAGTCTTCTGATGCAAAAGAAGACTTGAGTTGGTGGTGCAATGGTGTCACGAAGGTTCATCGCAAAATTTAAGATCCTACCACTGCACTTAGTTTTCAGGTTGATGCTAGTGAAAGTGGATGGGGTATTGTGTGTAAAACAGAGGAATCCCTCCATTCCCATGGAGTTTGGTCACAGAAACAGCAGGCTCTGCACATAAATAAGAGTACATTGAAAGAACACAGGACTTACGCCACAACAATGTTTCGTTTATATCTACTATTAAACCATATCAATCTGTTGGAGCACAGACAATGGCCAGGTGGATAAAAACTGTTCCAGAAATCGAATGGGCTGGTATTGAGATAACATTATTCAAGCCCTATTCAACTAGGCATGCTGCTTCAACGGCTGCCTTTAAGGCCGCCATTCCACTGGATGAGATCCTGAAAAGGGCAGGTTGGAGTATTGCTAAAACCTTTAGAAGATTCTATTTCAAGCATGTAGTAGATGAAACATAATGTTAAAGGTTTTCCATAGGAATAGTAGACAAGAAAATGTATCCTTAGTTCATTGTTTTTTCGATAGCAATTGTCAGTAAAGTTACTTTGGTAACAGTCGCTTGTGTTGTTTTTGTTTCGACACCCAGTTGCCTCCCATGCTTTGAAGTCTTCATGTTAGTACGGAGGTTACGGTTTATGAGATAGAATTAGAGAGTTAAACGCAACTTACCTGTAAGTTGAAGTTTGATTTGAATTCTATCTCACACCCATTCTACACAGATGCTCTCTGAATACAAAAATCCATAAATAATTAGTTTTGATAAAAGCGGAAGCCAATGAGATATGTTCATCATTACGATAATGAAATTCCCTCTTGGCCAAATTGAGCGGGACTGGAAACAGACGGCGCTTAAAAATGAAAAAAAGACGATGAAAACAGTAAAACGAACCTGATGTGATAATGCATATTTTTGCTTTTATGGTTACATATACAAGGAAAATAACTTCTGAGGAATGAGAACCTGTTATCACCTGTCTTTGCAAATATGTTTATATATGTGCAAGTTTGAGTCTGACATCATTACTCGAATAAAAGCCATTTTTAATTGCTACGGTGACCACTGTTTTTTTAATGGAAGATCATGCATCTCACTTCACCATCTCTTCAATACCCTGAACTCCTACCCTCATACACTAAATTCACAGTGGACGAAAACCCTGATCATTTCATTCAGATATCACACTAGACCCCAACTAATTAGACTGAGAAGAAGCTCTTTCCTTTCCAATCACAAGGTACATACTTTAAAAATTTGTGACCTTAATTCTTTTCCGCTTGCTAAAGCCAGTTTCAGCCTTCCAACTTTCCGGGGTACGTAAACGAGTACCTGCGTTTGCTGGAAGCTAACCAGCAATGGTTAGTGTCCCGTGAAGGGAATCAAATACTCTCATCCGAAGAATCTTCGGACACAAGTACTATTATAATTTGGAAGATTTGCCTAATTCTGTCGCTTGTTTTACCTCTAATATTTCCAGCTACTATAAGTCTAATATGAAGATTGCTTATCTGAACATTAACCCAACTCAGAATAAGCTGGATGAAATCAAAGACATGCTCAACTGAAACTTCTTTAACATCATGTTTATTGCAGAAACCAAAATTGACAATTCCTTTTCAGGTGAATTACTTACACAAACAGGGTATCGACTCATTCGAACAGATTGTTAAAAGGGTGCTGGAGGCTTAGTGGCATATGTACGGGAGGATCTATTAGCATATCGAAGACGCAAGTTGGAACCTGAATCAGTCGAGTCTATATGTTTAGACGTAATGGAAAAAATTTAAATGAAGAGCAATTTGTGGCTGACGTATAGAATTTCCCTTGGGATAGGACATATATCTATGAAGATGTAAATGATCTGTGGCATCACTGCATAGGCTAAGTTATACAATGACGTATTGGATGTTCACGCGTCACTTAAGAAAAAACGTGTCAGAGGCGACCAACTATCGTGGATCACGCCCGAATTACAACGGGAAATTTCTCTTCGGAACCTTATCTAAACTCCACATAAGAAAGTCAGCAGAGAAGAGAACTCTTGGGAGTACTATAGTACACTCCTGTCAACACAAAACATCCCGGCGAATTTTGGAGCAAGATGAAGCGTCTCTTACCTGGAAAGAGGAAAAAACATTCTAAGATTATCTTACTAGAGGATGAAATGGTGGTCACTGATCCTGAGACATTTAATAACTATTTTTGTGAAGTTGCAGGAAGTGATTGCAGTTGTTTAGAAATTGAAGACTTTAAGAATCACGCAAGCGCCAAAACTTGATAAGAAAGATAAAACTTGTTACCCACTAGTGTTTGTATTAACTGATCTATCTAAGATATTCGAGAGAGTGACGTTTGATCAGGTCTATGTGGAATTTTACATGAAATTGTCGCTGAATCTATCTGGATACCTGAAGGCGGATTCCAGTGCAGCACCGCTTTGTTAAAAATGACCAAGGACTGGAGGGCTAGTCTTGACAGACGTGAGGCTGTGGCTATTGATTTAAGTAAAGCGTTTGATTCTGTCTGCCACAGCCTGTTACTTAGCAAAACTTAAAGCATATGAGCTCTTGAATAGTGGTATTGAGCTGATGTCGGCCTACCTTCGCGGGAGACAACATAGTGTAACCAGATGGTGCCTATTCCGAATGGAGAACTGTTAGGTCCGAGGTCCCTCAAGGTAGCCTTTTAGGACCTCTGCGGTTTAAAATATGTATATGAACGATCTTAATTATTTTGTAGGAAATACCTTATTACGATAATACGCTGACGATACAACCTCGTATGCCTGTGAAGTTGTTTAGCGTGAAATATTTTGTGCCCTTTATTTTCGAAGTTTACGTTTTAACAATTTCAGTTAAAGATATACGAAGCGTTTTACCACCAGTTCTTACCATACTTAGCTTTTTGTACTTATACCAAAGATTGTACAAACATTGTGAACATACGAAAAGTAATATAGATATAGTTATGGGTTATTGTGCTTTTAATGATTACTGAATATTTCGAAAAATTATTTGAACAAAGGTTGAATACCTTTTGACTATGTTCCAACAGCTAGCTTGCTAGCCTAGCAGCAAGGTATAGACTCGGAAAGCTAAAAGCAATGTAGTCGGGCTGTTAAAGCAAACATATGAAAAAACTTGTGCACTTTGTAATAAAGCGTCAAACTCTCCATCTTTAAGGGTATTGAATGCTTAATAATTGCAGATATCAGGGTCATATAACAAGGGATATTTTTTCGTGACCGATTCCATATTTTTCCCAAAAATGTTGATCCCTGATCCCCAAAACGATGATAATTTTGATCCCGTATACATGAAAAATACTGCTGATCCCGATCCCACGTGTTGTGACCCCTGATCCCGGGGCTGTGATCCCTGATCCCGGCCCTCTTTAGGCCTTTGATCCCTGATCCCGGGGCTATGATCCCTGATCCCATGCATATCCCTCGATACGACCCTGGGATATGGAGGTATCGCTAAAAATAATCTCATTTTTTTATAAAATACTGAGCCAGCACTTTTATTTACAAGTTCTCCTAATATTCAGTATGTGTAGAATGTGAGTTCCAATCTCAGTTAAAAAGTGAAAAAACAATACTAACCTGGCAAGCACGAGAGATTATAATATCTTAAAACATATACCACGTCGTTAAATGTATATAAACCAGTGACGTTGGAGGTAAGACTCTTGTTGACGTATACGTTTATAAAAATTATACAAAGTACTATTGACTTCAGCTGGCCACACGAGTACGAGCGAACCTTCTCAATTCAGGTGTGAAATAAATTCAATTTTTTT
>JAOTRI020151882.1:0-10170 GCA_028564885.2 Zoanthus sanctaehelenae
TAAACTGCTAATTGACAATGACTATGATATAAGCTTGCGTTTCTAAAGTTTTTAACAGAGCGGCTTACGGCAATTTTAGGGTGAATCATTCATTTTGTGATACAAGCATAAAACTTGGCATAAATAAAATTTAGAACATAATTATGAATCCAAACATTATGTAGCCCGAGTAAACGCGTGTGTACGCGTCTAGTTGTTTTGTAAAATCCAACTAGTTGGTTAAAAAATATCGATACAAATTATCTTTCGCTAGTTAAAGCTATTGTTTTGGTTTTCAAAGCCGGCGCTTTTCGCTATTAGTGGGCTATAACAAATAGCTTAGTAGTAGGTCAACCAATCAGAACGCAGCATTGATAATAGACCACTAGTTGGATTTTACTAAAAAACAATATTTTAGGTTCCAGCATCGCTTTTCTCGCTCAAAGTAAAGCCGGAAGTAATTTTCAAGCTTAAAACGCAACTTACAACATTAAAAAAAACCATAGTCTACTTTTTTTTTGATTATGTTATTTAGAAAAGAAAATTTTAAAAGAAGTTGTCCGAGAAAACTGGGTAGAATCAAAAGATGTGGGTTGGCCTATTCAGCTGATATCTACAGTGTTTTTAATTTATGTACCTGATTTGAATACAATTGGTGCTATTTGAAACAGATTTTGCTTTCATACATTGACTACTTCCCTGTTTTTGTTAAATAAATTTCTTTAGCTTTCACTCAACAAACAATCTGACTCTGTAAAACCTTAAGTATTTATTTAGCTAGCATTTGTGTGTTTTTCTGGTTTTTGTTATTTATTTGTTTTTGTTTATTGTCTTTTTCTGCCAGTGCAACCTTGCAACGCTGTGCAATATTTTGTCGTATAAAAAAATCAGAACTAAACTAACATGTAAAACTGGCATCACATCAGTGGAGGGTTAGTTGATAAGCATAAAAAGTACCATCAGCCCAATGTGTTAGGAAGTAGATATTTTGGTATTTCAATTCTGACATTTTACACCAGTGATGTCTTTCGACAACCAAAACAAGTGGTGTTGGTGGGGTTTCGAGGCGGTCAATATTCGAAAGAAAAAATCAGAAAACATTTTAAGTATCACCTAAATGGGCCGACACTAATCTTTGGTCTCAGACAACGGCTCGTGATTTTTCTTAGATTTCAAGATTATTGGATTTACTTAATTAAACTCTTTAGTCTTTGTTTACTAACCATAGTATCATTCTGTTGCAGAATTCGTTGCCCAATTTCCTGTGTATCGACGGTCTGTGTGGACAACAAGTTGGAACCGAAACCCCCTTTACCAAGACATGATTTCTGTTGGTACGTTTTATCTTGCTGTGAAAGAAATAAAGTAACTTTTTTCCAACTTTAAACCATGCATTATGAGAAGTCATCATTGAATTTTACATTATTTTATTTATCTGACTCAAGTATCACTTTTACCATTTTAGGGGCATCGAAAGCTGCGATTATATTTGATGTCAATACGAAACGTCAACTAACCATTACAAAAGGTTTTAGTGATGTTTTGGCGCAGGAGTTTGCAGTTAGTGTATGTATAATCGGCCAAGTTTTGATTTCTTTTAGAATCATATTCTTGCTTTATCCCTCTTTTGATTGTAATAGTAATAGTAATAATCAGTGGAGTACTGAGACTGTCAATTGCGTTATTAGGATCCCGCTTTTACCGCACTATTGTTATTCAAAACTCTTGAATACCTAACAATCTTCAATTATCGGAAATAGAGTAGTGATCCAGACCTGAGAAAATGTGATTGTCCTCTCCAGCGACTAAGCTCTTTCACACTTAAAAGCTCTGGGACGAATAGAGATAGCTTGGTTTTGAGGTTTGGAAGATTACTAAACTTGAATTATCTCAAAGGCAACTTTGTAGATCGTGTGGATACCCAAACACTATAATTACTGCCTAAAACATTTCGGGATCAATATGTGTGTCAGTCGTGTGGAACAAGAACAGTTGAATGCCATCCGACATTTTTCTAACGCTCTAAAGAAATCCCTCATGTGAACAGGAATAAAGTGCGTTAAGTGGCGACTAGCCCACTCGAATTGATTAATCTTTGGTGTTTTTAAAATTTGTTTCACTGTAGCAGAACTTATTATGATACTAATCTTTCTCTTAAACGTGCTTTAAATGAAAAATGTTTTATTTTAAATTTAAATTTCTTGCTTTGGTTAAGTGCAAGTCTCATTCATTTGATATATTACTTTATTACTTCATACGTCTAAAGACCTACTTATGTTTCTTGACCATATTAGTTCCGGGTTTATCATTTGGAGGGTTGTCCAACTTATTTCAAAAGTTTTGCGCTCATGTGAGATTTTAAAAGTAAGGGTTTTGTCACATGAATTATTATCCAGTGACTTTTAATTTTCATAATTAATTGCTTTGTTGCGAATTTTTTAAAACTGATTTATTTACTGTTTCTAGAAAAGGTAAAGGTGGTTTGGAGATGTTCTGAATGTACAGGGAATTAACGGAATTCACCGTACATGATGTCTTGATGATATAACCTTAATCGCTTTTGAATAAACGCGAGTTATAGAGACTGAAATCACAGAATAACTTGCCAGTTTGAAGTTTAGCGCTCATGTGCAGGACTTTAATTCCAAGAAGGAAAGCAGTAAATATTATTCTAGAATGGCAAGTAAAGTAGAAAGGAACAGAGAACAAATCTGGATTTTTTTGTTTCTCATTATTTGATGTTGCTTCTACGCGGGCTTTCCTTTGACTTCTCCTTCAAAGTCTTATTCAAACTCGATTTTCTTTATGAAAGCTACCAATCTGCTCTGTGCGCTATATTTCGTTGTAAAGCTACATAAAAAAGCTTTTAATAAAAAGTTGTCTGAGCTAGTTCCTCTAAATGAGTATTAGACTCAAATTTTCGGGTCTCAGGTGATAGACTGTATGTATACTCATAATAAAATTTATAAGACGTTTCAGTAACACATTTTGGTTAGTGTGACGTCTGTCTCTTCTAAAATATATTGAAAGCATTAATACTTTTCTCCAAAAATTTTGAAGTAGTCAGCCAAAATTTCAAAGTGGGTGTATCCCGAGTGAACGGAAGGTACGAGCCATTGCGAGGGAAGGAGGGGGATGCTGGGTATGCTTCCCCGGAAATGTTTGAAAAAATAGGGCTCACTGCAGCAGTCCAAAATGTTAATTTTTTTATTAGTTTTTGTGCATATTTTGGAGTCTATACCGATACTTACAGTGGTAACAAAATATTAGTGTCCCAATGCTAATATAATCGTTACTTATTATCTTATTTATGAAGTGTGTTTTTCTTCAGACTTTGGTTGATTTTGTAAACAACTTGCACCCTGTCTCAGGTGATGGACTATAACATCCATCGGGCGGGACTCGAACCCGTGACTGCCGCACTACCTCTTAGGAATTACGTTACCACTCTGCCGACAGAGCTACCAAATGCTCCCATACACTATTCACACTATTTTAGCACCTTCTTTTCACTCTTTGACGTCATCTTTTTCGCAGCCCTATTTTTCATTCCTGTCATGCTGTTATCGCGTTAATTGTACACTCAGCATCTGGCAAATTGCACCCTCAGTATAGTGTTAGTTACACCCAAGTATGGTGTTAATTGCACCCTAGTTATGGTGTTAATTGCACCCTTATTAATTGTGTTAATTGCTGTCAATGTTTTACAGGAATAGTTGTAATCATCAGTAACAAGACATTGTTATTCTTGACCAATCAGAACGCTTAAAATGGACGTCATTGCTATTTTCGGAACCAATCAGAATGGACCAAAAAGATGTAGTTGGACCTATATAAGTACTAGTATTTATGTATTGATAATGAACTACTTAAATAAGTGAATTTTCTCATTTTTATTGTGTCGCAGAGTCCTATCTTATTCTGTGGACAACGAGATGGATGGTTGGTGGGTATTGATTTGCGCAACCGAGCAACCTTGGCACCGCTACGTATCAGGCACGGGGCTCAATTAGCATCAATCACATGTATTAAGCTAATGAACGATGAAAATTATTTGGTGTCCAGCGGTCTCGATGGCACGGTACTTAAGCTCGATTATAAAATTTAACTGTAAATTAAAAATTTATGAAATAATTCTTACTCAGTTGTGAAAAGATTTTTTTTATTTCGAGCATTGCTTCATAAGGTATTCGATAAAATGCTTTCCTTTTTTCCTCCACTTTGAGTGTAAGTTTATTTTCAAATCATTTGCTGGCCTAGTTTGAATTATGTTTCATTTTTGCCAATTATTGATAGAACATCAACTTTCAAATTAGATCATTTCTGTTGAAACAATTAAACATATGTTGATTTTAGTAATTCCTCAGGGTAGAATGGCGAGATGACGTTAATAGACCATTAAATCAAAGTAAGTTTTGTTTGTGTTAATAGGTTAAAAGGTGGGACGTAAGGATGAATCGATGCGTTCAGGAGTACAGAGGCCACGTAAACAGCATTACTCACTGTTTGCCGTTTTATTTGGATAGCACTGACACATTTTTAATCGCTGGTAAGTTGTTATATATTTCGCTGGCAACGTAGTGTAATACTTGTTGGGTGACTTAACCTCGAGAATAGTTTATTCTACATTTTAGTGTTTATTGCTTTTCCATACAATATCGATCAATTTTTGGTGTAAATATTACGACATCTGACGGAGTTTGTAAGAAAATACAAGAAACTGGCGGGGAGAGTAGACAGCTTCTGAATTGACGTCACGATCTTGGCTGGACCCAGTCATCTTCGTTGAACGTGGTCGGCGCTTGAACGTTAAAGCTCATTTCTGTGGCGAAAATCTAAAGGAATTGAAAAAGTATTTTTAGCTAGAGATACCAAATCCAAAAATTATTTTTGGGCCATATAGACACTTTAAACCCCAGGTACTTAAAAGCGTGCTATTACTGTATTTAAAACTTTTTAATTGACGGTCTCTCTAGAAATGTAAAGACATTTTTTATACCGGCAGCAGATGAATCGCATCATAATAAAATTTTACGCATTTCTAGATTTATGTAGTCATTTTGCAATGCCGGTTTTCTTGTCTTCTGGAACGGTTTAAGTTCATACATTGCCAAAACGGTATTAGACCATGCAATTATCCGAAACTCGAATTCAAATCGGTTCATGCTAGGCTTTATTTATTTGCATGTTATAATAAGGAATCATAACCAATCAACCATGATTTGTAAAAGTCTCAAAAAAAAACTATTGCACTTAATCGCTTTGTAATTCTAATTTAGTAATTCATAATTGTTTTAGTTAGCGCATTAATGTGAAATTGTGAATGAAAAGGATTCGAAATAAACATCAAAGTATTTCTTAAAGTACGAATTTTTTCACGCGTGCACAAACCACGCACAAAGTTCTTAAATTTTGGTGCTTCAGAGGTTTGTGCCATTCATCCTCATATATTTCTACACTGTCTGAATATGCGAGCTTTCAAGAACCTTTTTTTAGACTAGATTTTGTCATAATATTTGCTTTGAAAGTTAATGTTAAAAATATTTATGGCGAGAAAAGGTTGAAATATGTTGAATTTTTATAACGCTCTGACCGTGCGATTATCTTCAGTAAGTCACTTACTAAAGATGACCGCACTGTCGAAATGAACATATCTTGACATTTTCTAGCGGTAAAATGTTTTAACAGACTAGATTTTGTTTGCCTTTATTAAGGGGGTGAAGATACCGTCACACGAGTTTGGAGTGTGCAAAGTGGTGAAGTGATTCGCACAATTTCCTCTCCTGAAAATGTTGTCAAAGCAATGAGTGCTGTTCCAGCATTGAAATATGCCGAAGAATGGGGTGGTCCAGGCGGATTTCCAGGGCTTATGTACGGTACCAATGATACAGTTAGAATGTATCGGTTGTAGCCTGGCAGTTGCTTGAAGTACTTGCGACATGTTATGGACAGATCAGTAATAGTATTTTGGCTAATGGACATTTTCCGCACATTTTTTAATAGACTTTTTGGTAATTTAGTTTTACAGCAAGCATATGTTATGTTCTGGAGGACAATGGACCGGAAGAGATGGTCTATTTCTGGCTATTTGCATCCTTCTTTACGCAAGGATCGAATGATGAACAGGGATTTATTAGCCTTCACAAGTTTGTTTCTAACATTTATGTTGAACCTGCTATCTGGCTGGAATATCAGACCGACAATAGGAAGCTGGGTGCACGTGGGTATACCGATTATGGTGTTGTACTCGTCATTATGCCCATTCTTACGAACAATTAGCTCTTTACATTTGGTTGGATTGCAATTCATGGAGTTTTTTCTGTCCATGTAACAAATTGGCTAATGAGGTCTGGTGCATGATCGTAGTTTTTCATTATGGGTGCGACAATGGTACAATCATCAGCATAATTGACGTTTGTTGGCTTCGTGTGTGCGTCTATTTTTAAACCAAGATCGTTAATGAAAATATTGAACAGATGTGGGCCGCTGACACTACCCTGAGTCTTACCTTTATTCACTGTTTTCCAGTTACATATGACATTTCCATAGACAACCCTTTGTTTTCGATCGTGTAAAAAAATTATAGTTTATAATGTATGGATTTAATGTTAGTTTCTTCAGCTTATTTGCAAGCAATTTGTGATTGACTGAATCGAAAGCAAAAAATCTGATTGCCTTGCATTCTGGGTTATCGAGGTACTTGCACAGCTTGTGTTGAATAGTAATTAGGGCATCGGTACAGCTACCACCCTCCTTATATGCAAACTGCGTGTTACTTATATTGTCTCCAACAATATGCTTGGCATGGATGATGTACACTGCTCTCTCAAATGTCCGCGCTATCCCAAGTGTTATATTGATCCCCCGAAAATCGCCTTTTTCTTTTGGAAAATCAACTTTTGTTAGAGGGTTGATGCTTGCTCTCTTCCAAGACTTTGGCCAGGTTTGTGTTGATAAAGACAAGTTCCAGAGTGCTCTGATAATGGGTGAAAAGCTCTCAGCCTGGTCTTTCCAAATCCATTAGGGAATTTGGTCAGGGCCGGTTGCTGACTTTAAACTTCTAACTAATTTCCGGGATTTCGCAGTCTATCCCAATGTCCACAAACATGGGGTCACTATACGATTTGTCTGTACAAAGTTCGCCAAAGTATTCATTGAGATCCAGGATGGTTTGTTATCTAACAAGATAGTTGAAGTAATACGGCGTTAAGAAGCTACATCTATCTTTCTCCACCATTCCCGACTTCCTAATTTTGCCCTGAGAAGTTTCTTTCTGTTCTCACTGTTCTCATTGATGTTTATGGATTTAGATAGAAATTCCCCATCTGCATAACATTGTATACGAAGTGTTCAATAAACACCCAAATGCTAAGTTAGACACCACGCTAAATTTTCTTTACAGTACTGTTGAGAACTTGAGCCAAGAAAATAAATACTGTCTGCTTATGGGTGACTTTAATCTTAATCTTCAAAATTGACACACATAATAAAACTGAAGATTTTGTCAATACTCTTGAATATTTCTCTTTTCACCCTCAGATTTTAAAGCCTACTAGAATAACTGAACATTCTGCAACTTTATTAACCTATTTTTTAATCATTGGCAATATTATAGTATCAATATCAGCACACTTAACGAACTTCACAATAGTAAATAAGCTATCAGCTCTCCCTCGAAACTTCAAATTAACTAAGAAAGAAGTCAAGTCTCTTTCAAAACCCTGGATTACAGCTGGTTTGAAGAAATCTAAAAAAAGGGAAAGATATAAGAATTATCTAGAGATCCATATTATCACACAAATACAAATAGAGTTTGCCATCTTCTTCGCATTGCTAAAAAGAATTATTATTAAAACTATTTTAATACTAACAGTAGAAATATAAAAAATATCTGGATCGGGATCAAGCGCTCATTAGTAATGAATGGGGAATTCTGACACATTCGCGATTTTTAGCGTAGAAGCATTTTTCCTCATTGTTTATTATTTATTTGTTAAAATTAAAGATTTACATAGTTAATTTCAAAATATATTTCCATGAAATTAGAATTTTTGTAATTCATGAAATTATAAAAATGAAAAAATCTTAATTTCAAAAAATTACAAAAAAAATTCAGTCTCAGAAAAACTCATTTTGAAGCATCACCTAAATGTGATATACACAGAGTCAATTTTGTCTGGTAGATAAGATTTTCGCCTATGATTTATCACCTATAATTGAGGAAATAAAAACAATTGCAAAAATATTGAATATTCATTTCAAATAAATAAATCTGAACTCATCAAAGCATTACATGCTAACGGGGCCGTTTTTGAAGAAAAACCTAAAATTCCTATTTTATGTCCACATAATAGAAAAGAATTTTATTGCAAAGAATGTGGTGGGAATGGTATATGTATACATGGTAAAAGTAAATATCATTGTGTTTTGATATACGTGGTAAACAAGAGGCTAGCAGATTGTTTGAAGAATACAAGTCATCACTTACTAACATGTGACTCAAAAAATTATTTCTATAACATGATTCATGTTATAAAAGACTATGAAATATTTAACCAGACAATGTTTTTTTTCTAAAATCAAATCATATTTTTATAACATATCTACTTTTAAAATGTCTTAAATGGTGAGTATTGAAGACGTAGAATGAGTCCTACTCCAAGCCCTATTAAAATAGTAGTTGTTTTTACGCTGTGGTTTCTCAATAGACTCTGATTCTTTCATTCTTTTTTGACTTCTCTAGCTTTTTTGCTGTAGTCGAAAAGCTTTTTCCGGCTGCAGCCTTTTTAGATCTTTGTTTTTTTTGAGAATATCTGGAGGCGAATCATCAGTGATCTGATCAGACATATCGATGTTTATTCTACAACATATTCTGTTTTTAAAACATTTTAACTTAAAACTGAAATAGCAGAAATATTAACTCTAATTATGGATGATGAAATGTCTGATTTTGAAAACAATAGTGTGGAAGGTTTTCAACAATTATTTTCCCAACATACTGAAGAACGATGTGAACATATAGATATTCATAAATGGGCTGATGGTCGTGCATATTGTGTGTTACATGTGGTGAGATTTTCACTAATGCATCCGATACAAATTCAACCATAACAAACTGCAAAGACAAAAATGTTCATAAAGATTGCTCAGGATTACTCATCTGTTCTATTGTGGTGTAGAACTCAAATATTTAGATTTTGAAGAAAAGTTATACAGTGCCTCCAATAATCGAACTTCAATCAGCCCTAATAAATGTCATCGGCAAAAACCTAAACCTAAAGGTGTGCGCGATGTATTTGAATCTCATAATGTAAATGCATCACCTATGATGGATCTTGAAGAAGACAAATACTTTTCTATTTTTAGGTCTGAAGATAAAAAAATTATATCGGATATGTTCGAGATTCTATCATACTTTGTTGCCTCTACTATACCTATCACGAATTTGCTGAATATCGCACCTATAATTATATACATGTTTTCAATGTCAAAAAAAGGAAACATATAGCTACGGCCATGGAGTTAGAAACAATATTATTACACCTGAACAACTTTTACCATGGATGATCATTATAGACGTATTTTTGCAATCACGAAATATATAACATCAATCTCAAAACATATCGAATGTAGTAACCCTGTGGCTGCTGGAATTATATTCTTTTATCTGTTTGAATGAAAAGTATAAAAATAAACTAAAATTGCGCGTATTCTGTAAGAAGGCTAAAGTTTCTGATTTTACTATCGATAAGATTGTTAGAGAGATATCAGATATTTCTAGTGAAGCTACTCGAATATGATTTAGTTGGTGTATAAGAGTATACTCAATTACTACTTAGAATTCCTAAGTAGTATACTTAAGTTTACCACATAATATGTTGTAGATTACCTAATATAATACTGAAGATTACCTAATAATTTGCTTAGTAATGAAAATGTAAATTCTACACCGCAAAAAGAAATACTGACATTACGGACGTTAGTCCTTCGTCGGAGTAAAGGGAAGAAAGAGAGAAAATGTAGAGTTTATATAGGCAGGGAGATGAAAAGCTAGCCAGTAGAAACAAGGTAGCCATGGAAATTAAAAACAACGAACGAAGAGAAGAAACACGATTATGAATAAATTAGGAAAAAGTGAAGCGTTCATTCATCCCATTGGGATTATGTGTACCCAATCGGTGAATGAGTCGC
>JAOTRI020151893.1:0-10170 GCA_028564885.2 Zoanthus sanctaehelenae
ACATCCATACAAAATGACTTAAATATATCTTACTATCAGAAAAAGGATCCCTAAACAACGTAACTTTCAGTAATAAAGTCAACAGGGGTGGCAGAGCTCTTTTGATGTGCACGGTTTTGAGCTACTCCACATTAATTTCTGATGAAACTTTCATTACTCTATTTACATAGAACATGCAGTTTTTGATTTTCATTTTTAGAGTTATTTTTAAAAATCAATAACCATTTTCTGTTTTGGTTCTGTTTTAAAAAGGGAGTGGAAAAATTTGCGAGATGCTTATACCAGGTGTGTTTAGAAACGCAAAGCATTAACCAGAAGTGACTCAAAAGCTTCAAGACTTCCAAGCTGTAGTTTCTTTTCTCAACTAGCTTTCTTAAGTCAGGCATCAGAGTGTTCAAAACCCAACAGTTTTGACACATACATTACTTTGGACAATGCTTTTAATGAGATCAGCAATCAGAAAGATATAAATGAACCACCATCTTAGCACAGTGTGAAACGTTTCAGAAAAGGTTCAGTGTATCGGGATCACAAGAAAAGAAAACTTGATGATGAAATTGACCAACATTTTTCGCCTGAACTAAAGAACTGTAATGAAAACCTTGCAAAAAGTGATGAGCCTTGAAGATTCAGATGCATTTTTCTGTAAACGTTTGCACGTATCAAGATGTAACAAACCTTGTTTGAAATAGTTTTATAAAAAACTATGAGAAAGTGTAATATGAAAACCTATAGTCCTTATCATTACAAAGGTTGTGTTTCTTAGCTTTAGAGTTCAAAGCTTTGTATAGAATCATTTTCTAGAAAACTTGTTTAATATCTTTATTAGAATGATTAACTTAATTTACTCTAAAAATATTTCAAAACATGCATTCATTAAGAATAATTTTTTATTGCTTTCATTTAGTCATAATTTTGGTTTAGTTTTAAATTCATTAAATTTATCTTATTATGGGTGCCTTGAAATCTTAAAGACTGAATTATTTTTTGTTTGAGAAATTAAAAACTAGTTGTTGATGTTTTTCATTTAGACAGAATTTTTCCTAAAATATTTTCAGAAGATAGAAATTCAAATATAATTAGAAGATAGTTTTGTACTTACAGTGTATGGGTTGTGCATTGATATTGCACGGGTGGATTTAAGGAACAAGGTACGGTGCCCTTATCTGCAGCAATATAAAAACCCAAGTGCTTTCACTGATATTGCATCATGATACGATCAACGTTTGCACTACAAAAATTTCAATGGGTTATGTGAATGTCAACAACAAAGCCAACTTCTCAAAGAAGATGTTTTCTTTCAACTGTTTAGGGCATTCATTGTTTTCTTAAGAGTTGGAGAGGAGGGGATGGTGGTCCAGGATTGGAAAGTTAGGCCCCTTTCTTAATTACAGATCCACCCCCTGAAGTATTTCATTACTGAGTATTGAATATATTATTTTGCCAAGGTACTGTCCCAACAATTGAATTGAAGTAATCTTTAAACTGATCACGGATGCTCTTGGCAATAAATGGTGAGTTTTGAGACCCTTGTCTTGAAATGGGGCATAAACCTTCTGTGTTTGAATTGTCAATTTCATTGATATCACTTGGAAAATATCTGTTATTAGTTTTCATTAAGTAATAATTGTGCAATGACACACATGCTTTGGTAATACTTTGAACATTTTCGACACTTGCAATAATTGGACGTCTGAATATTCTGAATCTTTTTGCCAAGATACCGAACGTCTTTTCTATGACTCTCCTATCCCTGGATAGCCCGTAATTAAATATGAATTCGGAAGCGTCAAATGCATTCTTTCTCGAATAAGGTCTAAGCTTATTCAGTTTCAGAGCAAAACCCTCATCTGCCACAAAAATGTATGGAAATGAAACACTTTGACCGTACCCTGGAAGAGTTGTCATTCCTGAAAAGTTTATCATGTTTTTATCTATTGCTTTTCCTGTAAGACTGCTATTGTATACCCTGTTTTTTTTCCTGCTTCTCCGATGTCTACCAAAATAAATTCGTACTGTGCATTACATACTGCCAATAAAACAATACTGAAAGATTTTTATAGTTGAAATACAATGACCGACTGTTACTTGGTGCTTGTATTAATTGCTCCTAGGCAATTGGGGAAATTCTAGAGCTGGTAAAATTCCTGTGCTATTTCTATCCATTTTTCTTGAGTTGACGGTGCTGATAAATAGCCTTTCTCGCACAATACGTTCCAAATAACAATTGTAGTCTCGCGAATGATCCGTGATACAGTTGTTGCACCAATGAAGGTATAGAAATGACAAACAAAGCTAGTCCTGGTAGTGCGGCAAGTTTGAACTTTAGGTCTTGTGAACTGAAGAAAAAATGTCTCAATATCCAAATTTTCACATCAATTTTGATACTGATAATCAGTTATCTAGCGGTGAAACAACAGCAAAAAAAGGCCGGTTTGCTGAGTTAACTGAGAACGACCTGAGCAAACTGTTGGATGATTTAAGGTCTAAATCGACTAAGTACTCAACAGCTCATGCTGTGAGAGTTTGCGAAGGTAAATTATTATATATGCATAGCACGTGAAACAAAGTATAGACAGTTTCTTTTGTGTAAAGGCTAGTTTAACATATTCAATAAAAGACACAGCACATATTACATCATTTAATAGTATTATTTTTCGAAATATCACACAAAACTATACAGTAAAATCTTTCCGTGCGCAGCTCTCCGTGCAAGAAAATGGCGACATGATCGCTCGACATTTCTTAATGTTACGATGGTTTTAGCTATTGTTTTTAAAGTTTAAAAACAATAAGAACTTATTATAAAATTATAACAAATTGATAAAGGTTCTTACCATTTACTATCAGAGTGGGCATTAGAGCGTGGAGTTAATCCAAATTTGGAAGAATTGTCTTATGGAGAGGTTGACGACGCACTAAAGGAGTTTTACGGAGAGGTCATGAACCAGGAAGGCGAAAACCATTCAAAAAGTTCCCTTCTTGGTCTAAGAAGTGGTCTTGAAAGATATCTCAACGGCCCCCCGTACAACAAAGGTGTCCAGTTTAGTGGTAGTCCAGTCTTCAAAGCCTCGAACAACATCTTGGCGGCCAAGATGAAACGTCTGAAGGATGATGGCCAGTTGAATGTTCAACATAAGCCTGCAATCACTGATGAAGATCTCACAAAGCTTAAAAAGGCACAGCCATTAGTTCTGAAAGTCCAGGGACACTGCTTATGAATGTATGGTTCCATACAACACTATTCTGGTGTAGAAGAGGCCGTGAAGGCCAGAGAAAGCTAACAAGATCCAGCTTTCAGTTCCTCACCGACGAAAGTGGAATAGCGTACGCAACGATGACCCACGACGTGGCCACAAAGAATAGACCAGGCAGCTACGAAGATACCGAAGAAAGCTACGAAAAGCTTGCACGAATGTATAAAACCAGCCACCCAAATTATGGATACAGCTCTCTACGATTGTACTTGAGTAAGCTTAATCCAAAATGTGAGGCATTTTTTCAATTTCCAAAGCGAAATTGGTTTTTGAAGTCAAACGCAGTCTGGTATGAAAACCGTGTACTTGGTACAAACAAGCTGGGAAACATGATGAAAGAGTAGAGTTCTAAGGCCGAGCTGTCAAGGATTTACACAAATCATTGTGTAAGAGCCACAGCTATAAAAATCTGGTCCAACAGTGGCTTGGCAAACCGCCACATCATGGCTATATTCGGCCATAAATGAGCAGTCGCTTAGGAGCTACAACCGAAGGCCATCTTCCAGGCAGTTACAACAGTGTATTAATGTGCTTCAAAATGCCCTCAACCCATTGTCAGTCCATTAAATTCAGCTTTTTACACCACCAGCATCCTCAGCCTCCAATGTATTTGCTGAAAAGTTCAACTTCTCAGCTATGTTCAAAGACTGTAAGATTAAATCAGTGAACGTGTCTTTCAAACGACCAGGAGATTAGTGACATTTTCCAGCTAAATTCGGCACAGTTTTCAGCTAGATATTATTGTTCTTGACTTTGATGACTTTTCTTGAATTTTTAAAGCATTATACATTTAAAGTGTATATGATATAAAAATGTTTTTTACTGTTTCTTGTAGTGTAATATGTCAAATATACGGATTCTACTTTTTTCACGGTATGTTATCTTTTTAGCAAGATTTTTGTCGTCTGAATTACCCGTTTCAGTGAGCCAAAAAGATGTCCACGACCACGTACTGGAATTGCGCAGCCATGACGTCAAGTGGTGTGCCCGAAACACTATTAACATGGCGACAGAGCAGGTTAGTAAGAAAGCTGGAAGAAGGTGTATTGCTAAGAGCGCCCACTGGCACCAGAATGGAATTATAAGCGAATAAAATAGACTCTTCCATGCACTTTGGGGTTGATGAGGTAAACAACTTTACGTCACAGGATGTCAATTAGAACCCACAATTTTTTCAACACTGTGTCAATTTTTTACACTTTTTCAACAAAATTTAGGAATTTTACGGCGTCAAAAAACATGTTTATGAATACTATTAAGACTTTTTTAATACTACAGTGATTTTATACACATATGCAACTATTAAAAACAAAAAGAAAAACATTTATGTCATATGCACTTTAAGGCAAAAATGAAATCTTTCAGGAGCAAGTAATGAAGTTGCGAAAAGATAAATGTTGTCATGTGTTCGCTTTTTCAAAACAACTACTTTTCAAAACTTGTTAAACTGAAAATCTAATAAAGTATTTGTCATTGAATGTAAAATGTAATCAGGTATTTTAATTACATTTTAAAAACTGTAGGGAATTTATCTTGTTGTTTTTTTCGTTTTAAAAAAGCTGAATTATATTTTCATCACTTCTGAAATAGGAATATTCTGAGAACAAAAAGTGATGTCGCGTTTGGAAAAATTACCCAGAAGTCATTGTGTTTAGCTTTCCTAAAAAGGTTTTTGATCAAAACTTCAAAAAGCTTTCGAACCAAGATTTGTTGAGACTGAGAAGAGTTTCAAACAGTTTTTTCAAGTTTTCTAAAATATTCTTCCAATGAACTTTTCGCTCCGACGGTCTAAGAATACACAAGTTAATGATGGACTGATGGCGATTGTTTGAGTCAACTCGCTTCATCAGTTCGTGTTAATTCAAAACGGGACGTGTTTCTAGAGCAAGCGACTTAAGAATGGAAATATTTTTCCTTGCAATCACCGCAAGTATCGTACAAAAGCTGGAAAGATTATTGTGCTTTACTTTTGGGCGAGAACAAGTTTACGGTTGACCTTTTCCTCCGCAGATGGCGATAATCAGTCCTTAAAAAAACTTGTGAGAATCGATCATGGGTCTCCAAAAGAAGATCCTTACCCTTTTTCACCATCAGAATGTTTTAAATGAAATTTATTCAGATAGGTCGTGTACTATTCGGATGCAAGTGACAGGGGAGACAGATTAAACGATTTTTTTTAGTCGGCGTGTTTATACTTAACGTTTTTTTAGTTTGTATTTAAAGAATATGCACAAGAATGTTATGACTAATTAAATATTTATAAATAGCTGAAAAATAGAAAAGTATTTTATCCGAGCCTCAAAACACAAAAATTGAAACAGCTTTCTTACAAAATAGAATAACTCGTTATTTCTAGGCAACGGATACGTAGATATATTGCATGAATGCCACATAGTACCACGTAGAATAGTCTGCACATCAATTCATTACCCATATATGGAGAAGCGGAGATGCAATGTCGATGTCTTTTATAAAACTAAATATTCATTTTGGCTTTTTAGAAGTTATTAATTTAACATCCTTACATTTTTAGCTGAAAAACGGCTAAAAAAATAAGACTATTTTATCTTGGCTGGAAAAAACGAAACATGTTTTACCCGGTCCAGGAACTCACCATTCGTTTCTAAGCAACGGTGCATTCCCGAACACTCTATATGCAAATATTCAAATATAATGGCTTTTCAATGTAATAAACTAATATTGGCCTACATTACCATATATATGTATGTGAATATTCCATTTCCTTTTAAAACAATTTATCGTTTTAACATCAAACATAATTTGTTTTGCTGAAGCTATTTCTACAATATAATTGTTATTTTTATTAAAATTGTAAAACTGTTTATTTCGAACCTCCAATCTAGAAGTAGAAGTTGCCGGAAAATAATTAATAAATGTAAACAGTTATTTGCAATTATTCTAATGACAACCAGCTTTGACAAAAGCTTTAAGCGTCAGTCATCCGGCATAAAATCAAATCATAACCGTGTCGACAAGGGAGCAGGTTTGATAAAGCTCTTTTGTAAACAGGAGCAAAAAAATGAGCTCACAGCAAGAGATCTCCAGTTTTACCAGATTAACTGAACTGATTTTGTTGTATCTAAAATCAAGTAGTGTGCGTGAATCTTCCAATAATCTGACGTCGTGTTTACGGAACAACGGCAAAACAAAATCGTTGTGGGAATGGAGTTCTAAATCTCAACAATCCAAAAAAACAGTTCACTGGTCTCCTGACTTAGAAGAAGTTCTTTTTTTCCATTATGAAAGAGAAGAAACGAAACCTCTACCCATTTTAACCAGGAATTGCCCTTCGCGACAAGGAAAACATGCGCCGTTGCAAAAAGACTTTCAGCGACTTGTAAGTCGAAAAACTCCATTATTTACATCTGCAAATGACAGTTTTGACTCAGCTGAAATAAGAGGTGCAGGTACTGTTGAGGTAAATGAGTCAAAATGTAGTTTTAATGATCACAGTTTGCTTCATAACAACCCCGAAAGCGAATTTTTCGACTTCTGCGAAGGAGCGGAAAGCCACAGGCACAGAAATGTAGAGACAATTGTTCGACCAGATGGTGGCAAGTTCGTGATCATTCGAACCATTTCAGATGAACCGTGGGATTATATTGATGACTAGAACAATCCAGGACAGGCACAAGCAAATAACATAAATGATATAGTGCGATAATTACGATCAAAACCTAAACTTTCTTGGCATAGAAAAAACAAGATACAAACTAACAAAGGCTTAAAGTTAGTACGGAATACTGCACAATATTCAATGCGTACATTCAACCGCCAAACCACAAATAACTATGAAAATTGAACAATTAAAACAGCAGTTTTTACTGGATCTCTACAAGAAAATAAGAAAAACGACATCTTTAAAATTTTTCTTGGCAAAATATGACGTAAAAGTGAGTTTTAACTTTTTAAAAGTATATTTTCTTCAGAGCTGAAAAATGCAACCACGAATCTCACCTGTTTCATGTAGATTCAGTGGCTAATTTATTTTGTAGACATTGCCTTGTCGTTTTAAGAGTACTCAACGAGGTATTCGAACGGAAACCCGGCTTAGAAAGAAATCCCAGTTTTGAGCTCTTAATTTATCTGAAATTTTCGATATTTCGCTCACACTATAGTCTATAATTTTTTTAACTAAACCAACAACATCATAACATCGCCCATAATTTAAATTGCTCATAAACTCGCACATTTTTAAACTAAAAATAAGCAATTTTTAGCTTGTATTAAATCGTTAGATTTTTCTTTTAAAACTTTTGATTGCAGAATTTTTGAGTAAAAATAAAAGAAAACAAATCAGTTATATGTCAAAAACTAATAATAAAAAACTGAAATTGTTTTTATTATAAGAAGGAATTATAGTTTCTGAGCTAAAAAAGCTAAAAGAAAACAAATCAGTTATATGTCAAAAACTGTAATAAATACTGAAATTGTTTTTATTATAATAAGGAATTTTAATTCGGAAAAATACATTTTACAGACTTCCTGTTAATTTTTTTTTCTTACAGAGGCCATTGATATCTGCTCTCTTATTCAAAATACTGTGAGAATGTATAATGTTTTAATATTTGAGCACAGATGTTTAGTAATAATCTTACAGCCAGTTGCACTGGTTAGTTTTTTTAAGGCGTGTTCACACTAGAGACACAAACGCAAGCACAGACACAGACACAATGGGGTGACACAAAGGCAGACAAAGCTTGCATCACTTGCATTGCTGGTGTGAATATCCATGCGTCTGCGTTTGCGCTTCCATTTGTGTCTCTAGTGTGAACACACCTTTAAAAAAAGAACAGGTTTAGTATACTAAGGTTTGTAGCTCAAAACCTTTGTATTTTTTTTTTTAGAACTGACTAATATAAAATAGTTTTCCCTCTTCTTTTAAACAGTTTGACCATGTCTGTGGTTTTTATCTATTTGTACTTAAATTTTGAAATGTTTATAACAAAACTTATTTAACAAATATTAAAAATGAAATTTTCTCTGTGTTATTGATCTAACTGAAAATTTATAAAGCTGCTTTAGGGTTGGGTTGCCATCGCATTTGTCAATTGCACTACAGGCACGTATGCAGTGCAGGGGGATTCATGTGCATCGGGTACACATGCATCCCCACCTGATAAATTCACTCAGTCAGATCAGATACAGCAAGAAAAGAACAATCAGAAAGGGATGAAATATAAGAAAGAAAGTGGACAGCCATTCAGGTCGGGACTACAAATTATATAGTAAATATTTTTTGACTTTTTCATGTTTTCTTAAACTTATCCATATTGTTTATGAAGTCATCACGTGCGATCAAAAGATGTTACTGCCATCTTTTAAGTCAAGTTTCGTAAGCACAAGCATTTCACATGTCCGCTCAAGCTTAAAGTGCACCTCCCCCACAGGAAAAGTTGCTTATGTGCCTGCACTACCCACCTCTACAACCCAGGATTAACTCCCAGTCTCTGCATCTGGCAGACTTCAAGGGCTTTCTCTGGTTACTCTGGTTTTCTCCCAAAGCAAAATCCATCCTTTTAGTTTTACAATATTTTATTTAAAAGGTTGCTTAGCTGGGGAGTAGGGGTATTTGTGCCTGCCCCCCCCCCCCATCCCCGACCCCACTAATTTTGCTGCCTTATAAAAATTTATCTAATGTGAAAATTTTGAGCTTCAGATTAATAAGTTAAAAAAAAAATTCTTGACCTTTTTTTGAAAAGCACTAAACTTTCTACGGGAGCATCCCTTCCTAAAAAACTTGCCCCTCGGAACTCTGGATACACGAGTTTTTCCAAAAATAAATAAAATAAATAAATACTTTGTTTAACGTCAACTGCGAAGGAAGTGGTTACCCATTCTTCCTAGCCAGAGGCTAATGTTTAATTGCTCGACGGCTCAGATCTTGTCGTGTAAGTCGATTTTGCAAAGGGAGGAAAACCGGAGTACCCGGAGAAAAACCCTCAAAGTCAGATTGAGATCGACAAATCTCAGCCCACATGCCGAGCCCAGGAATCGATCCCGGGTCGTAGAGATGAGAGGCATGACTGATGACCACTATGCCAACCAGTCAAACCCGGGTTGTAGAGATGGGAGGCACGAATGATGACCACTATGCCAACCTGACTCCCCTGACTTCATTCCAGCTGCAGTTCTGAAAGTTAATGGTCAAAACCTTGAAGATGAATTGTTAAAACCGCTGTATTGCACTGTTAATTTCCAGAATGGTCTATGTAACAGACCATTTGTCATAAACGTTTTAACAATTAATTTTGAACTTATAAAGAAAGCATGTATGACTGATATGTTTTTCTTGGCTACCCTTAATTAAAATGTCGATTTTTTCATTCGTAGTTAGAGATTTTAACATTAAGATCTTGTTTTCATAAGATTGAAATTATATACTGTCAGCTATAGTAGGGACCTTAAACAACTAGGACGGCGACGCCGACGAGGACGGCAGAAAACAATAGAAAATACAATGCAGCACGTTGTAATGCAGCGAGCGGAGCACGTGCAAGGAGTTGTCGCTAAAATTACAACGTGAAAATACTCTTTTTAGAGCTGTCGAGACTACGTGGACGTTACAGCGAAAACATTCTCAATATTTGTTTAGCTTCATAGAGAAACATTTAAATCCTTTTTCTTTTCACCAAAAAAAAAGAAAAGAAGAAAAAATCTTGATGAAACACACAAAGAAATTAAGAGTACACCAGAAAGGTGATTTTTCGGAGCCGTCGTCGCTCACGTTCCCGTCCTCGTTGCTTAAGGTCTCTCGTAATAAGGAGTGACGCAGTGGTTAGAGCTGGGGCTTTGAATGCGGAAGGTCCGGGTTTGATTCCCCGGCTCTGATCACTGAATGAATTTGTCCTCGGTGATCCCAGGGACAAATTTACCACGCTTTGTAAATAGC
>JAOTRI020151904.1:0-10168 GCA_028564885.2 Zoanthus sanctaehelenae
TAAGCGTCCGGAAACAAAAGAAGCAGCAAAGTTAGACAAATGAGCAGGTCTGAGGCGTGTGAATGGAACGATCGAGCATGTGAGCATGTGAAAAAGTGCTGAGGCGTGTGTCACACGCTCAAGGCATGTGTCTTGGTAGGTCTGTTGATCATCCACGTTACATGTGAATGACCCAGGGCTGTCATTAGTGATCAACTACCTACTACTTTGGCAAAAACCACCATATACTTCACTCTCTATTGCTATAGCTATCTACTTTCAAAATACCACTAATTCAAACCTCATTAATATGTAACAACCTTGCCACTTGAAGGTGAGGGAAAACCTCTTACAGTACATGACAGATAAACACATTTAAGGAGAGTAGCCAGTGTGGTTGAGGGAATTCCTGGGGTTTCAGAACACCCTTTGCCTCACTTACAGCCTTCACTGTGTCAAATTTTAGAGTAGTCTCACTGTGACAATTATCTTTGACCAAACAGCTTGGGTGAGTTCTCCCCCTTTGTAAAAACTATGGCTATCCTTGTGCACATAAATATGGAAGTCTCTCATGCCATGGATTTAATGTCCTTATCCAAGAAGTCTAACCATTTGCAGATTTGAAGTCTGAACTAAGCCAGAAGTACTGTACCATCTCTTTAATTATTTTAAGACCCTGAATGTTGGTTGGATACTAGCTTGGCTATTCATATAGTGGTGGTGCTAATTAGGCAGCATTACACATAAGATAGAAATAGCTGTATTCATACGAGCTAGATCAGTAAGTAAACCTGTTGTAAACTTCAGAACATTTCTTCTGATATGAGTGGGTGACTACAGTACTTTGTAGTACTGGTCACAATTTTTCTTCAAATGCACTAAAATATACTTCCAAGAAATAAATTTTCAAGCATTGCTTCCTTTTTACTTGCTATCAAAACAAGAATCTAATCTCAATGCCTATCAATTTAAAACTTTGAGTGGAAATTTTGACAGAATGCAGTTCAATATCTATAATTGTTTAAATTCCTTGTTAAGAAGATTTTTTTGTATAAAATTAATATTATCTTGGTAGATAATTTTGCAACATGCTCCAACAGATTGATATACTGTAGATTTAATATAAAATTTTAATCATCTGTTTATTGATGTTTTTGTGTTTTTAAAGTTAGTCTGTGTAAAATTTCAACTGCTGTAAGTCCAAATTACAAAGTTGCAGTTGCATTTTTGTAAACTTACACCAGTAATGTTAGTAACTGGTTAATGGTTTGTGAATTTAACACGTCAGTGGCCTGACCACTTTCAACCAAGTATACTGTACTGTAAAACAATTTCAACAACCTAGCTTTTACAAGCGCTACTAAAACGAAACAACACTAGTTAATTAGAGACTTTTTGTTAAAAAAGTTACAGTTTCAAAAGTGTCAATTTCCGTTTTGATGACTTAACACTTTAAAAAGATAATGTGACATAAAAACTGTTGTTATTTGGCAATGCATTTCCTATTGCAATTTGTATACTTGGATTAGTGGTCGTATTAAAGAGGTTAAAAACAAAGAAAAATACAATTCGAGAATTAAGAAAGTGGTCGTTGGTCGCATCAACGGGGTGTTTTTATAAGAAAATGTATGGGTGTTTTGCCGGGCCCAGAAAAAGTGGTCATAATAACGAGGTGGTCGTATTAACGAGGTGGTCGTAAGGCGGCGGTCCACTATAGATTTCAAAATATAAACAAGGTTTAAAAAAATAAACTAGGTTAAAAAAATAACCTAAAAATAAATTTGACCTGTAACATATACACTGCTAATCCAGATAAAGATAAATATCAATTGTTAAATGATATTTAAAATTTTCTCTTACACAGATTTACACATATATATAATACAAGGAATCACTTGATGATAACAAACAATCTCCCAAGACTTGGTCTCATGTTCAAAATATGCCATATTGCAATACAAACAACGAGCTACATTTCTTTAAAACAAAACATAATTAACGAGATGGGACGTTCAAGTCTCGCTATATCCAGGATGAACAGAAAACCTTGTCGTTGGTTTAAGCAAACATAAAAAGTAAAGCTTACTTACCACTGCAAGTTATTGTTTTCTTTTAAAATCTCCCTTCTCATTTTAGAGCCAAGAAAAGTTATTTATAAAATCCAGTTACTTGTATGTATGACCCTTGAGTGAATGGAATAAACAAATTAGACAGAAATAATTGTTTCTGCCGCACATAATGTATTGTTGTTCATTGTGGGTAATTAAAAGGAAGATATAAGGCTGTGATAGCATGTGTTAAGCAAAATTTAGGTCTGTTTTACCAACTTGTCAATTTATCTTTTTCTCACAGTTGTTATAAATGATGAGATGAACTTGAAATCCAATTTTGTTCGATACGATGAAATAACACAGATGCAAACGTGTTTAAAGAAAAATAATTTGAGATTCTTTTAATAATTTAGCTAAAAATAGTATAGCTACCGGGATGATAGCTTGTCGCTCACCTTATTATGGTCATGAAATATGGTTCAATATTGTTAAGGACATGTACAAATAGCAGTTTTCAAAGCAATGTAAATTAAAAATAAAGCGTGCAGAGTACCTTTAGACCCCAGAGTATTGTGATATTACAAGTTTGGGGAATATTTTTCGCGTTTCCCTCGGGGTTTTATGGTTTTTCGTTTCCCGCAAACCACATTCTTGCTGCTGTTTAGGGTATGGAGCAGACCGATGTCACCAAAATCATCCTGATTGGATATATATTGCTCAAAGTAGAAGTATAATATTCATATAGTGCTTACAAATCGCAATCAATGCCAAACTTGGGATGGCTGTGATTTTTTTCAACACTATAGATTAAAATAAAATTTTCACCTTATGTGTAGTAAATTATTTGTTCCTAGATACAAACAAAGAAACAAGAACTCTCGGCAGTCAGATTTCAGGAGGTGTATGCCTCTGAATATGGAAATCAGTGGCCGTCAATATACCAGGCTCTAAAACAAAAACCTCAGAGATGTGCTGTTTTAAACAAACATGCTGCTCAACAAAGTTTGACCAAAAGCCTTCTGAAAAACATTGGTGCTGTAAAGATCAAGTTAAAACTTGACAGTGTCGGTGTAAATCAAAGTTGTGTGGAATATTATCACTTGCCTATGCAAAAGCACACCTTCTCTTCTCCGGAAAAAACAGCCAATGGTTGTTTGTCATATTATTTACTGGATGCCTCAAGTATATTACCAGTTTTAGCTTTGGATGTAGAGCCTAGTTGTACAGTTTTGGATATGTGTGCAGCTCCAGGAGGCAAGACATTCCTAATTGCACAATTATTGTCACGTGGTGGATTACTTGTTTCAAATGAACCGGTTAAAAGTCGAAGAATCAAATTAATTAAGGTACAGTAGCTGACATCCAACACAGGGCCAATTTTATCGTTCGCTACAAGTACAAAAGTTGATATGTGAATTTAACACAAGACACCTAAGTTCCAGCTATTTGTAAATCACTTTCTCCTACTAGGTAAAATGTCAAGATAACATTTTAATAATAGAGGTAATAGGGGTCATACTAAGCAGATATTATAAAAATGGGAAGGAGGTAAATTGCCGAAGATAATCATCAGGGCAAGCAATTGGTTAAAGATAAATATGATGGAGGAAATCAACAAAGTAAAAAAGGGATCAAAAGGGATCATGAGATGTAAAAAAATCAAGAAACGTATGAGAAGAGGTAAAACGATTTAGAAAAGAAGTTAAGGAACTATGAAAAGTTTGAGACGAAGCAAAGGGAGCAAGATAAGTATTGCATGAGGTACAGAGATCAAGGAACGTTTGAGATGAAGTGAAGGGATTAAGACAAGTTTTAGGGGAGGCGGAGGGGTCAAAAAAAATGTGAAAGAGTATTTGGCAATGTCATACACTGAGATTAATATTTATTTTCAATACTCTTAAAGAAATGTTTTTAGTATGAATGTTTCAATTTTTTATAGGTTCTCAACCAATATATCGCCTCTACTTTCATTAAAGATATTCAATTGAGTGCTGTTTATGGAGAAAAGCTTGGCTCTATGCATCCTTCGATGTACGACAGAGTGCTAGTGGATGTCCCATGCTCGGGTGATCGATATGCTCTTCAAAATGGTTTCTGTCATCAGAGCTGGTCAGAGACAAAAAGTAGACGAAGTGCAAAATTACAAGCAAAGCTTCTCCTCTCATCAGTGGACTGCCTTCGCCCTGGAGGACACGTTGTTTATTCTACTTGCACAATGGCTCCTTTTGAAAATGATGAAGTAGTGTCGCAAGTTATCGATTTTGTGGAGAAATGTTCAAGCTCAACATCTAAAAACACCTCTATCAAAAAGCTTGTTGTAAATAGACCTGAATTGAGTAATGTAGTTATTGAAAACTTCAATATCCAAACAACTAAATTTGGTTACTTAGTGTTTCCTTTACTTTCAAAGAACTGGGGGCCAATATATTTCTGCAAGCTTACGCGAGTGTAATGACAAAAGTATATTAAAAGCCAACTTGATATGCAATTATCAATAAAGTACCAAAACAATGTCTGGTATGTCTTTTCTGTGGGTGGCGTGTGACGGCTGGTGGGTAACAGGGAGGGTAGCAACTATTTAAGCTAAATTTTGAATTCTATAGATAATGAAGATTTTTAATTTTGATGGTAAAATAAAAAAATTTTATCCAGCGAAAGTTTTGAAATCCATAAACTCTGCATGGCTTTCTTTTAATTATTTGAAAATTATTAGTTCTTAACATTTTCTGTTGTGGTTGTTGCAGGTATCTTAGCTAAAAATGACCGGATTTGGGTACTTTTCATTAGAATTTAATTAAATCTATTAATTATAAATTTCTGAACGAACGTACTCTTGGACTGACAACTGGGGAATGTTGGTTTCAACAAACGCAACATGTCAAACCTGAAACTCCGGAAAGAGAACACAATATTGGATTAACTGGAGCAGGGCTTATTCACCCTTCTGCAAAAGCTCCTGCGATATTGATATTCTCAGTAGGCTTTTCGAAAAATCTCACAAGATAAGACAATTTTTTGCTGGGTTAGCTCAAACTCTTTGAAAACAAGACGTAAAATGTAATAAACCCAGCCCTGGAATATTTCCATCTTTCTTATTGAAAAAGGTAAAAAAACGTCTGGGTCAATTTAGGAAATAAGCAGGGTTCCAAGATGGCTAAGAGTCCGCTAAAACTTCTTTGAAAAGTCGACCAATATCAGAAATATCAACCTCGTTCTCAGAACCTTTTTCCTGTCTTGGGGGTGGGGCAGAGAAAGGCCCTGGGATCAGCTGGTCGCATGATTTCAGAACACCCAAATTTCAACTAAATATTTTTGTTTTTATTTATGGTTGAAACTTATTCAAATTCTACTGCGCATACATGTTTTGATTTTGAGTCAAAAGAAAATAGAGGGAAACGTTTCCTTCAGAGTACTCTTATTATGCAGTCTATCTAGGGGAAAGCAGCCATAACCCAGCCAAATCAGCTGAAACTCTACTATCAGAGATTCTGTAAAAGAAGGCTTCAACAACACACTGAGTAAGTTTCAAAAAATTGTATTTTGCAACAATTTAAAGGTAGAAATTAGTGAACATTTATATTGAGTAACATATAACGTGTATGTTCGAAACGTATGCTTTGGCCTCCTGTGCTTTGCATAGCTTAGCTTTGCATGGAAGTTCCACGCGACTTCGAAACCGAAACGTGATCACAAAAAGTCAATTGCAAGTTGTAATGAGTTCCACGACTTCGTTCAATCATCTATACCAAGCTCAATTTCCGGTGTTCAACGACTGCACCATTTCCAACATAAACTTTATACACAACACGCCTATCCGGCCGTGTTTTTCATTGTCATTGAAAATACCGTCCATTTTTGAACAATTTTCAAAAGCAGCTCAATGCGACTTCTGTCAGACTCATCTTCCTTCTAGTTTGAATGATGTTATAGAATATAAGTACATTATTTGTGGACACTAAATTAGTCTTAAGAACTTTGTTGTTGTAACAGTCTCATTAGCTGGAGCTTGGCGCGCGGCAAACTTTTTCGCGCCTTTTTAACTTGCTGCAACTTCATTGACGATTACCCATCGTATGTAGACTTTGTAACTTGATCAAAAACTAAATTCTCGTTTTGAATAAATCTTTTAATTGAAAGTGAAATCTATATAATAAAAGAAATGGTTCATAGGTAAAGCGTGCATCTATCGAGTTATTGAGCACTTGGGAAGTTTGTTTAGGCACTCAAAAAGCTAGAGAAGCACACAGCTTCGCTTCTCTTGCACTTTTTTCTTGCTTAGCAACCTCCCGCGTGCTCAATAACTCGATTGATGCACTGTACCTATGAACCATTTCTTTACGTGAAAACACCTTTTTTGAATATATATATAAGAAAAGTTGACTAAACAACGATGGCGAAAATAGATTTTGTTAAACTATATTTCGATCGGCCACACCGGTTTCCATCAGGTTAAAGGATCATTTTAAACAAACTTGGTTTAAATACGGACAAATAAAAACTAAAACGGGTGAAAAACATTAAACGAAGTATGTTACAGCATGTAAAAACCAAATGCAAACACTAATATCTATATATATATATATAAAGCATAAAGCAAACGGGGAGAAAAAGCTATAGAAAAAAAACACGATTACAAGTCGGTTCTTATGTTAAGTCCATAAAGTTCAAGAGTATTACTATTAGTATTAGCTTGGAGAATGAGATCTGCTTCGAGTGCTTTGCGGACTGAGTCTGTTACTAAAAAACTTTTTCAATGGTTATTAATTGAATATCACTAGATGAGTGATTAGGATTAAGTAAAAAGTGTTTAGCGGCGGTGTTGGGGCAAGATTTATTCATTGGAGTTATCTACTGTGCGACGATGTTCATTAAAGCGGTTTTTGAGTGAGCCTTTAGTTTCGCCAGTATATTACAGGTTACAACGGTTACATTGAATCATATAAATTAAGTTATTAGTATTACAATCAAGATGTGACTTAATGGAACGTGTCTCACCTATAGAAAAGAAAGTGTATTGTTTGAGTCCATCGGAAATGTAAGGCCGGTGAGATAGTGGGGGCGACCACAACGGAAAGAATCCGGAAGAGAATTATCAGAATTATTGTTGTTAGAAGGTAATTGGGCTTTTACAAGTAAGTCACGCAAATTAGGGCTGTGTCTACATGCAAAAACGGGAGGTTCTTTTTATACGTTTTTCAACGGTTAGAAGACTGTAAGAGATTAAAATGTTTATGAATAAGAAAAGAAACGCTTCGAAGAGAAGGATTGTAGGTCAAAATACAAGGAGCACGGTTGGATGTTTTTTTTGCCATTTTTTTGTAATGCATCAGAGTGTGATATGGATGTCACTCTTGCTATTTGTTCTTCTATGAAAGAAAGTTTATAATCACGTTTAGTTAAGAAAGCTGTTAATTCTTTAGTACGAACTGATATGGAAAAGGTTATCAGTGGAACAGATGCGGCGAAGTCTTAGAGCTAAACCAAAGAGTATACCTTTTTTGGTATGATAAGGATGGCAAGAAGAGCTAGAGAGATACTGGGGTTTATCAGTAGGTTTGTTGTAGAGATCAGTTTCAATAAGACCATCTTTTATTGAAACCATGACATCAAGGAATGATACATTGGTTAAGGAGTGATTACTGGTAAATTTAATAGTGGGATGTAAATTGTTAAGGTAAGTAACATAGGTATTAAGAAAGTCTTCTGGAGTGGCTCTCATGTTGAGGCGCAACTTGGGAATTACTGTGACCGATAAGAACTGCCCTCAATGGAAAAAAATAGAACACAACACTGGGACCACAACCCTGCTCTTTGCAAGAAGTGGTGGGTTATTTTATGTCCCTCGACAGAGTTATCGAGAAGACGCAAAAGTACCATTTGTAGATGTTAGAGCCAAGGAAGCACTTTCTCCTCCATTATTTTAAGACCCTGAGTTGTGATATATATAGTTGTTCTTATAAAAGTTAAAGCAAATATTTGTATATTGGAATCGACAGTTGCGCGATCTTTTCTGGGAAATAAGCGTGCGCAAAGTAGCTGTGTGTTTATTGCTTATGCTTGTTTCACGGTTGTTCTCACTAGTAAAATAAACAAAATAAGCAGAAGCATAAACGCAAAAGAAAAGAAAAATCTGTTTTTATTCTTGCTTTTGTGCCTATCTCGCGGAAGCTCACGCACGGATTTTCTTGTGCTTATGCATGTGTTTGTAATTGTGCTTATCTCACAAGTCTGAACCAGCCTTTAGTAATGGCAGCGGTAAAATGAGAAACGGAAAAGTGGTAAGAAGACTTTCCAAAAACTCGTCCGTTAGTATTTGCAATTGATTATTATATACGTTTATTTCAAAAATATTCATGATCAGTTGTGTTCTTGGTAACCAGCCAGGCTTTCAAACATAATTGTATGCAATGGTATCGAGTGGGATACCGTGGAATATGCCATGCGTCTCTTGTATTTTCCGTATTCACACGATGAATCTAAATTGAAATCATTGTAAACATTTATGGAGACTCATTCCTCCTTTTTCGGAGACATACACACACACAGTTTTAGCGCTATTTAGTTAGTCGCTCTCAAGTAATGGCGGGTAAAATACTACCCGTTGAATACTACCTGTTGGATACCGCAGAATATGCAACAGTTTTGCAGGCCTCTGATTGGCTGTAATTTTTTAAGGCATGGGATAATAGTGTGAACCAGTTGAAATTTCTGTGTTGGGGAAATGATGTTTATGACAATGTATATGTTTCTGTAAACTGTGCATAGTGGAATTGGGTGGCCAAATTTGTGTACGTCCGTCGCAAGCATTTTATATGAAGTCCGATTGTTTTTCTTGTGTTTTGCGACGTCTGAATGAGAGTTTTTGAATAATATCGGGTTCATTCTTGTTGTGTTATTCCGCTTTTTGGGATCTGGACACAATTTTTTTTCCAAACTGTAGACTCTCCGAGAAGAGTCCTAACAACAAATGAAACTGTCACGTGCCATAAGGCGATCAGACGATGGAAGTTAGGATGGCTTTCCCAACAAGTAACAAAGTTTGAGTCTCTTTTCCCTTTATAATAAATCAATTTGCAGAGATCTTTTTTTTTCCTTTTTTAAATTTTAATTTGCTTATTTAGTTGGGTTGTATGTGTCATATAATATTTCCATTTATAGGATGCAACAAAATACGTTTACAGTTTAGAAAGAAAGAAAAGAACGTGTTTTTGATTCAAAATACCAGTTTAAAGCTTATTTCAGTATTACAGCTTTCAAGCAGTCTCATTGAATTCAAATTATATTATGATGTCGTAATGTTTACATTTAATTCCTTGATATTTGTAATTTCTGTGATCTCCGGTATTTTTCCTGTTGTTATTGTCCATATCCGTACCCAGTGCTCTGTTTTCATCTTTTATCTGTTGTTATTCCCGGTCATTTCGTTTGTTAACGTCTTTTGGTTTACTTTCGATATTCTCTATTTTTAGGGGCCGATTACTTGGATCTTTTTCAACCCCGGGGTTGAACTTAGCCCTGTTAACCGGGCTGAGCTCCAATACAAAAACCTTATTAAATCAAATGCGCGATTACATGGAAAATTTTTTAACCCAGTGCTGCTTAGTTCAACCCCGGGGTTGAAAAACCTCCATGTAATCGGCCCCTTACCATGTTTTCTTCTATTTCCCCTATAATAACTATATCCTCTTTTCTTTTCCTCACTTTGCCGCGACCCGGCATTAATTTTACCTTTTATTTCAGTAAATATAGAAAACAGCTCGTCTGCTATGCTTCTTGCTCTGCAAAAAAGATAAATAAGTGAAGTAACTTGAACTCACGCTGCATTCACGCTGTTAAGCTAAAACTAATTTTAACAAGTAATTTTAGAAAACCCCAATATTCACCCTCGACATGGCCGCATTCTCGAAATGAATGTTCTAAATTACATTCTCAAACTCATTGATAATTCATCAAGTTAAAACAAAAGAAAGCATAATCGTGACCATGGTTTGGAAATGTCATCTTAATTAGCATATATTTTGACGATTTTATTTCTTCTTTTACTCTTCAGTTTTAGTTTCTATTGAGAAGAAAAATCAAATACTCGAGACAGTGTTTCATCACATTTCCAAAAACCTCGAATTTCGTTAAAAAATACT
>JAOTRI020151915.1:0-10167 GCA_028564885.2 Zoanthus sanctaehelenae
TTTCTAATATAAAAACCTAAAGTGATTGACAGCTACATTTGGAGATTATAATCGGAATTTTTGAAGTAAAATTAGGGCTAACTTATCTACTAAAGATGGCATTGTGACAATGTCGAAACATGTCTAGATTAAAAAACATTTTCGTATATCTGAAATGCTTAGTTTTTTATTTGCTTTCTATCGTTCGAAAAGCCAATATTTCTGGGATATTTTTACAACTCTTAACAAACTATTGGATAAGGAGAGGCTTTGCTTTTATGCTTTAAAATGTCCTTGCAGCCGGAAAAGACCGATGCGTGATGATTTCCTCGGTATGACATTATCGTCTTAAAGAATTTCTTGTCACTTCGAGGTCTAAGTCAAGGAGGAAAAAAAGCCGAAGTCGTTGCCAGAGCTATTGGTGCGTATAAGTTAGGGTTTCCTGTAAAGCTTATACTGGAGGAAATAATCAGGACGCTAAAGCAGGAATACGAAAGTAATAATTAACTACTGATTTCGCAGCCAATCTGGAATACACAGTCAGTGTACGATAATACTGACACATCTGGCATAGAATATCACATCATGGTACTGCATTTTAAAGTATTTTACACTTTTTTATAACAAACATTTGCCACTTCATATTCCAGTCCATTGTTCAAAGCTTTGGAAGTAATCAAGATTTCTAATTTTGTCACATTTCTTATTGCTGTCTATATGTATAAATTTCACAATCAGTTGCTTCCTGAATCCTGGTGTATTTGTATCATTTTTTACTAAAGTAGATACTGTTCATAGTTACAACACCAGATATTCTGCAAAACAGACATATTTATTATCTACCAAAAGCTAAAACAAATTATGGGAAATTTAATATTCGATTTCAAGGTCAAAAAGTTGGAATGCAATTGATGATGAAATCAAAAATAATTGACCTTGTCTTTGTTCAAGAAGAGGTTAAAACAGAGATTTATTGAAGCCTATTAATCTGGTCTGGTACATTCCACCAAGATATTATTTATCCTGTTACAAACTGTTTCGTTTTTCGGTGCACAATGTAGATTTAATATAAATTAATACCTACTTTGTTATTTTAATTTTGGTATAATATTATATTATCTGAGTATCTGATTAGGTTCTGCCTTCTGCTCAGGTGTGTGTGTATTCTTGTATGTCACCGACCATATTTTGCAAGCTGTGATTGCAACTGGCGATCTGGCATTTTTAACCCTATGGTTATTACAGGTGGCCAGTAAGCCTTCCTTTTTCTTTTAATTGTAAAATATATGTAACTTATAAGCAAAAAAGAGAAATAAAGTGGTAATTGTTGTTGTTGTTAAGAAATTTTATTGAAACATTTTTGTTGGGGGAAAATATTTACACATTTTGAAATTTTAAAATATGATTACCAATATAAGGAAAACTTTACTCTTTGCTTTTACAATTTTAAACTAGTCACGACACTTATTTTATTAGCAATAACATTGTCTTAATTAAATAAAAAAAAAATTATTTGATTTATTGCCCAAAAATAGTTTGAATAGAATTAGAATATTTAAAATAAATAATTGTTTAGTAAGTACCTCAAAGTTCTAAGTTTTTCAAAAAATCATTTTGTATTATCACTTTGTGTATTCCTGTATTAGAGCATGTCAGATACTGGTATTCATGTTTAAAGCCACCACAAAATAGTGATTTATTACGCAAGTAAAAGTGAATCATCTTTTGAATGTGTGCTTGGCACCATTATAAAATTGAAATGCACATCAGAGTAAATATTGAGACATTGAAGCTATGTTAAATAAAGATTAAAAAAGAGATTTAAGAATTAAAGTGATCAAAATATTTAAAAGAGGTCAGAGCTAATTGAATTTTTTTTGTTTAGATTTGGTTCGAATTCTTTGCGACCTTTTGCGACATTTTTTCCCATCCATCAGACAAGACTTTGTCTTTCGGCTATAGATGCCAAACCATCTCTGAAACGTGTGAACGTTTTACGACCTTTTTTGGATACTCGTCGTTATTACAATTAACGGCACAACATCGACTAGTCATTATTTTAGATTCCTAAACAAAAACTCGCTTTTCGCAAACAAATCGTCAGAAATTTATATGTAAAACAGCAAGAACACTTGTCGAAGTCAAAGGAATATTATAGATATGGCAGCGCTCGCCCCAGGAGTTTGCCCCCTCAGCAATATGTGAACTCATCTATTATCAATGGATGATTTTAAAAGGGCTACTTGTCAACATTAAATTCTTTTGTGTTTTGCTAAAATGAGACGGTGAAACAAAATTTCAATGTCTACATATATTTCTTTTACCTTTAGATATTCATACCCATCAACTAGTAAGGATTTCAAATAAAGTTTGGCAGATGAACTACTGCCACTGTTTTCGCAGACAAAAGGTTATATAAACACCATGGTTGCCGGGATAAAGCTATTTACAATCCATTATTTTATAAGATATTTTCAATTAGGTGCAGTGTATTTCTCATTGTCTTGTCTTGAGATTTTTAAAAGCAGTGGCAAGCTAGAGAGAAATACAGACTGTGCACGAGAGTGAAAATACTTTCTCATAGTTTTGAAAGTGATATTCAAAACTAGCCTTTTCTATTTTTTAACACAGGCTGTTTTTGCTCCATAAACAAAATGTAAAAGATTTATTTTGTAGGTTTCTATAAAACATTTCTGTAAATCATGTCGCTTATTTACTGGTAATAACGCAATCCCAAACGTTTTCATTTTGTGTCTGGCATAATCTTTGTCTTAGTTTTAATAGAACAGAACAAACAAATGAAAAATTGCTAGCAATTCAGGTATACTCCAATAAACAACAATTTATTCTGTATTCATAACGATGTAATGATAAAAATAATTCTTTTAAGCTTTTACACTATCGAATCCTTTTCAATTCTTCGGTTTTTTTGAGGTTTTGCACAAGTATGCAAGTTAAGGAAGCTATTATTTGAAAAATAAACCGGACATGGTCTTCATATTACTATATTGTTTAAAGATATGTCCTTAAACCTACCCATATTTAATTGAAAATGTTTAGAGTTTATTTAGAGAAATTAAGCGCTTCCACACAAACAAAAATTTCGAAATCCTTTTAAGCTTTTACACTATTGAATTCTTTTGAAAATACAATTTCATGTTCGACTGTTGTTTATGTTAGTTCACTTTTTAACTTTAACACCTTAAACTACTTTTAATAATTCAATTTCATATTCAATTGTTGATTTTATTTTGTTCACTGTTTCTGTAAAAGGGAATTGAAAGTATAGTAATGTAATTAACTATTTTGTCATAAAACTTTTGTTTAGTCATTTTAAGAGCATCTAAATAAACTGTAGACACTTTTAATCATATATGGGTAAGTTTTAAGGATATATATTTGAGAAATATTGACTGCCTGAAAGCCAAACTTCTAGTAATTTGAAGGCCATTTTCGGCTGCCTTACGTGTAGTCACTACGATTTAAAAAGCTACTACCTATGTAACTTGTGAAGTCTTTGCGATCACTTAGCTTTCACGGCGCTAGATTAAAAAAAAATTAAAAAAAACACCTACTTGATTAGGGACTGATTTTCTAGTGAGCGCCACATCAACTGCATTTGTTAAAATCATCGTTGATATCAACACCAGATCGGCAAGCAGTATATAAATACGCAAAAATACAATTTGTTCTGCCAGCTCCTGCATGCGAAGTTTTTTGAACTAACTGGTCATGAACTAACTTGTCTTGCATCAATCAATGTCAAAACTACGGAAGCTCAAAATCATTATGTCATTTCCACGTTGTCGCTGTTTTACAGGGGGGGGTAACATTTGAATTTTGACAAAGATTTTGACTGCTGACCCTATTATTTTACAATGTGCGTTACCCCTCCTGCCATTTCCACGTTGTCGCTTCTTCGTTGTCGCTTCCACGTTATCGCTTCCACGTTGTCGCTACAGGGATCTCACGGAATTTTAATCTCGTAGCAACATGCCAAAACCATATGTTTGGAAAGTAGAGTAATATAGAATGGTTTTCAAAAAAGCTGTGTGCATAGTCAACCTAGACTTTTTGAGTAAGAGTTGTTTAAATGCTCTTTTCATTTGAATTTAAGTCCAAATTTAGATATTCACAAAACATTATATAGAAACATTGCTAAAATGTGTTTAAACTTTAGTTAATAAATGCACACCCTCTTGAACTTGCGGATAATATCTATAAATGACGCGTGAAATTTCAGCAAGATTGACAAAGCAACAGGAAATGAAGACATGTTAGAAATAAAAGCATAAATCCGTCAACATATAATCACCGATAATAAGAAGGCTTTCAAAGATTTTGTACAAGATTTATTGAATTTAAAAACAAAAACTCTATTGCAATTTGATAAACGAAATTTCCGTATATATATATATATATATAATGACTTTTAAATTGCTTTGTATTTGAATTAAATTAACGTTTTCGACAAAAATATGGTAAAAACATAAGTAAAAGCGCCAATCTCATTAACTACTTGTTTTAAAAACAGTTGATGTGATAATAGGAAACTTGTTTGGTAAAAAAAAATACATCCCCTATGGGTTTGGTTCCAACCACGAACCGCTATCTATTTTTGGCAGCATAATTTGATTTTCGTCATTACATTTTTGAAACTTAGGCGACAACTCTTTTTTTACAAAAGACAGTAGATTTTTCTGAAACTTATTGTGCTTACAGTTTTGGTTGCTTAAAGCTCAAATTGTTTGTAATTTGATCATATTTCTATCTAGTTTTAGATTTTCAGAATTTGTCCGTTATTGCATGTGTACAGTACACGTTTTTTTTATGAGCCAGTAACTTTCAGCTGAGGCTGGGTTGGTCTTAAATTCTTAGCGATTTCAGTTTCAAGTTGTTCTTAAATTGTTCTTATTTCCTGATATTTTCAAACAGTGGATTAGTTGGCTGGAACATAAAAAAGGCGCTAACAATTACAGAACAATGTTCTAAACGACCACGAACAACTAAACTGCCGGTATTCAAACTGTCCTGTATTTACCTACTGGAATTTGCGGCAGCATTTCCACCACAGATCAATTATGTATATACGTACATATACGTACACAGATCCGACTGTTAGAAATCAAATGTTAGCACAAACTTAGAGTATGTAAGCCGCATTTTTTGTACAAGGGTTTTAAATAAAATTCTTAAATTTGTCTGATTAAAATTTCAGCCTGGAGCTTGTTTTAAGTTTGTTCTTAATTTTTGAACAAATCTCAGCCTGGGTGTTCTTATAAAGTTTGTTCTTATAAAAAAGGGTGTATTGTTGAAACTTACACCACTCTTTTGTTAGAAGGACATTGTTATTCAAACCGAGGCTGTCGGATGTTTTTATTTTTGGGCTCCGATTTTAGGCTGACATTGTTTGCACAATTATTCATAGTTTTGGTAATAGTAATATAAGTTTACGTTTTTAAAAAGACTGTATTATCGAAGAGTTTTAAAGTTGATATAGATCTGTAGATGGCTTTGCCATTTGGGATATGGTGCATTGACTATACAGTAATGTTTTTTAATCAAAACATGCAGAACTATATTATATTAAAACAAAATATGACCCAGAACAAGACGTTATACGTCATAAGTTAAGAACACTACACGCTTAAATTTTAGAAAAACAAGTTTATAAGAACGACAATACTCAGCTTGACAGAAAATTACGAACAATTTAATAAAAAGCTCAGGTTAAGCCTGAAAAAGTCAAAATATTTCTAATGAAACTTGTATTTTACGATCTTAATGTACACAGAACCACCGTTTTACATTTAGCAATTATTGCATTTATGATACACGAACTCATATAATATACTAAAAGCTCCTCAGACGAACAGCGGTATTGTTAAATGCCTCGTCTTTTTGTTTCGATCATTTTCATTATTTCAAACCGCACACACAAATAAAAACAAATTAAGAATAAATTGAGGCTTAAACGAAATAGAAATTAAAGACAAAATCCTCTCTAGGTCTTACAAAAAAGTAAGTGTTTTATATTAGATGTCGGTTTCTCGATCTTGGCGTGGAATTTCACGCGTCACTCATAGATATTTTCCGCAAGGCCGAAAGGGTGTGTATTTATAAACTAAGTTTGAAACACATTTTAGCAATGCTTCTATTTAATGTTTTGTGGAATATCTGAATTTGGACTTAAATTCAAATAAAAAGAGCATTTTAACAACTCTTACCCAAAAAATCTAAGTTGACTATGCACACAACTTTTTTGAAGGCCATTCTATATTACTCTACTTTCCAAACCTATGGTTTTGGCATGTTGCTACGAGGTTAAAATTCCGTGAGATCCCGGATAGTGAAAACGTGGAACCGAAAACGTGGAAATGGCAGGAGGGGGAACGCACATTGTAAAATAAGAGTTGCAGGGAATCCATTACTGGGCCTGCTAGGTAAAAGTAAGGATATTCCAAGTACAGTACAGTGTCAGGTAGAAATATTCGTTGGGTCTTCAGTTGGCAGCATACAACTATCATTTAGTTTACAGACCAAGAAGTAAGATTGCAAATGCTGATTTTCTCTCTAGATTTCCTCAAGAATGTTACGTTGGAGTGTGGAATTACCTCAACCTCAAACCCCACCACCACCACCCCCCAGGCTCTGAGATCTCAAAAAAGCCCAGGCTAGATAGAGTTATTTCTTTTTTACAATATCAGTCAGTGAGAAGTTCCTTGAGACTTTGCGGAAATGGTGTAAGACATATTACGGGCGCTCCATACCATCCAGCAACAAACGCGATTGCAGAAAATGCAGTGAAAACCTTAAAGAGGGCAATAGAGAAACCAGATGGTGAGAGTTGTGACTAAACATATTTGACTATAGAATTACTCCTCATGTGACCACAAGTATACCACCCTGTGAACTGTTGATGGGCCGCAGAATAAAAACAAAGTTTGACTTGCTGAAGTTTTTATTGGTAGATCGGGTAGCTAAAAAACAAAAGGTTTAAGCAAGAGGTAATGTCAGAATTCCAAAAGTTGAAATGGAACAAGTTGATCATGTACATCATAAGAACTATTCATCAGTTGGTCCACCGAACATTCCAAGAACTATGGAAACCCGAACTGGACCTGTATCTTGTAATGTGAGAAACCAAACGGGAGAAACGGTTTGCAGACATTTCAGATAGCTTTTTTAGCAGTTACTTTTAAAATCAGCTGATAAAGAGAACGTTAATAAGAATAAAACAGATGTGTCTTTGTCATTATCAACCCAGGTAGAGGTTGTGTCAGATGTAGCTGCGTGTAAAGAAGACCAAACTGGAAAGTTTGGCCAGGAAAGAGAATATATTGTTCCAGAATTCAAACCAGCTTTCAAAAAGGAGGAGAAGCTAACAGATTTGTAACCTTTAAGGAGGTCAACTCGCGTGCAGAAGCCAGAAAAAAGAATTACGACTACGTAACTGAGTTGAACGTTAGTTTATATAATGTTAGACTGAAGCCGTGTACAACGAAACATGTTTTAACATATTAAAATATTGGTTTTTGACATTTGACCTTTTTGTATTGTTAAACTAATTTTTTTAAATAAGTCTTGCACTTAGGGCATGTTCCTCCTAAAGATGGGAGGTATGTAATTTCTTAGGACTGGGAGCGAGTGAGTTTTCGTATATCTTGTCTTTTGTTAGTTTTAGTTACGAAGAGTCTGTTATATAATATAGTACGCTTGAAAAGTTGACAGTTCGCTTTACAAAATCCTAGCCATTTTGTTTGGTTCTTTCTTCAATGAAATTTTAACTTTATGTACGAGTTGAAGTATAAAAAGTATTTATCACATATATTTGGGATGTAAAGAATTTAGCCAACTCAAATTTGACGTCGCGAGAAAGCAGCGATTATGAATGTGAAGGCTCAAGTATGCGGCATTTGCCTTTGGCAGCTCTTCAACAATAAGCACGCTTCAAACAAATAGCTCAACCCAAATATGTTTATTGCCGTAAAGCAAAAGACAACAATCTTCATAGCGTTTGTACAATACTAGCGGTAATTGCTAGGAAAAAAGATTCCCATTTTGAAGTCGTAAAAAAGCTCTAGAAACAATTCCCGTTTTGATTTGACACGGATTAATATGAAGCGACTTGTTTTGAGCAATCGCCAAGTCCATTAATCTGCGTGTATTTTGGCCATTTATATAAGCAATTTTTAAAAACTTGAAAAAACCGTTCGAGACTCTTCACAGCCTGTAAAAAGTTTCATTCGAAAAGCTTGTGTGTAACCTTTTCATCAAAGCTATACACAAGAACTTCTCGGTAATTTTCCCAAAAGCGACATGAGAGAACTAGAGAGATAGAGAAAGAGAGATTGACGAAAAAGTAGACCTGGACTCTGCCTACCACAGCTATCCCAAATAATGGTTTGTGCATTATTCCTTTACTTACAGTAAATAAAATATTCGGAACAGAGTTTTGTACATCATAAAATAACAAATTGTAGTACAGAAGCCATTTTCGCAGTATTAAATTCTTAAGTGTTTTCTGCTAAAATTAGGCAAACACTGTTTAAACAGAAATCATGCGAATACGTCAAAAACATTTTTATGATAATATTAATAACCGGACCGGAGATAACATTACTGCGATCTTACTTAATCCAAATATTGCAGAAAAGCAAAATCAACAATATTTTTGTAGTCATAAATCCCATAATCATGCCACTGAAATTAGCTTTAAGAGTTATCAAAAGTTAAAATTAGAATAGCTCAAGGTATTTAAACGTTTTCAGGCTAATGGTAGAGGTCAGTTTTTTAAAGTGCTAACAATACCATAAATACTAACGAAGTCGAACTCAGTGTTTTTTTTAATGCTGACTAAAAGGTGTTTCAATGTTTTCTTCAAATATAGGCACCGATCGCGACTGCTTTACCGGCCGAAATGCAAATTCCTTTCGCTTGGAGCTAATAATTTTTTTGTTAGTTAATGTGATCCCTCTTTGCATTTGATTTTTTTTGTTAGTTAGTGTGATCCCTCTTTGCATTTGACTTTAAGGTTCTAATTTTCAGAAACTTCGCAGACTACTATACTCCGTTTATCAGGAATATCGGTCCACACTACAATAATTCTTATCAGTCTTTAATGCATGGCCTGTATCTTTAATCTCCTCCTTAATACTTTCTTAAAACACTTCATAGTCTGATAAGTGATTGTCAGTCTGGAGCCGATTATCTATTTTTTTTATAGATTTGACCTGTTTTACCTCTCAAGTTCATATTGATAGGGAACTGCCACGAATGGCAATCGATATTTTGTGTTTTCCAGAACCTGGTTATGTATTAAACTATCTCAGTGAAACCTTAATTCTTTTAATAACTAGGATTAAAACATATATTTTCAAATTGCACAGCTATCATGCACTTGTCATGTTTTCCATATTTAGGAAAATAATTAAGTTATTTATTAAGACAAATACGGTTGCGGAATTTTCTAAAGAGCAAAGTGCTCTACCTTTTTGTATAAAATTGTTACTTCGGGATTTATTTTGGTTAATCACACACACACACACAAAAAAAGATAAAAAACACGAAAACAAAAACAAAAAAAAAAATAACTGGCTGAGCTTGTGTGTCACACATTCACGCTAAAAATTTAACAACCTTTTCCATTGTATCATAATAAATTTTTAAATATTTATTAAGGTCGTCATCATTTCCTAACCAATATATTGTTTAATTCACTATACAATAAAAATCATCTCGGCAAATGTTCTGTAAAATAAAGTTTTACTAAAGTATGTGTATGTTTTTATTATCGAATTGCAAAATTATCACTACAAATTCTGACACCATGAGAAGGTCTGGGGCCAGCACAAGGATCCGACATATACTTATACTTTATTATTACGCGGGATGCCTGTGGCATTCCGCGTTATAAATTCGGTTCGATCGACGCTCAAGTTGAACAAAACCTGATAGTAATTTTACTGGCACTTACTGCGTCCGTAATTGGTTTTTCGCGCTTACTGGGAACTACAGGCCGCAAGACAGTATTTTTACTGAAAATAACAGCGTTTTTGATTGGCTCTTGGGGAACGAAGCCACGTGAAAATGTCACAGCAAGTGCTTCGTGACACAATTTATAAAAAAGCAAAATCATTCATATGCTCGCAACGTGCTCCTTTGCATTTTCCAAAGTATATTATCTCT